>JAHHFK020005820.1:0-144466 GCA_024533555.2 Aedes koreicus | reverse complement strand
CGAGCATCTTTTCTAGAATGTCAAAAATCGCCTTCGGCAAACATCTTTTGGTTCCATATGGACGCCACCATGTTCGGTCTGCTAAGGTGGATTACCATCGTCGCAATTGGAAAAACTACTTCCACCAGCTAACAGCACTGAAATTTTCCACATCGTTCTCCAAGTTGCAACGTCTTCTTTCCATACCGAACAGAACAAAACTTCATTTGAACTTCAAAATTCCCAAACGGAAAGAAGCTAAAACAAAAACGTGACAGCTAAAGAAAACTAAACCGTCCGTGGACAGCGCTTGCTGCGAATTTCCTCTGCAAATCAAAACTATAGGATAACACCATATTTTTGAGTTATTTTCAATAGTCTATTGTCTAAAATCAATAGTTTTTAATATTGGAATCCACGCGTAGTGAATGTCTCGATCGACAGGTGTAAACATTTTGGAAATCGTTTGTGAAATGACTTGCTAAACGCTCATAGTCCTACGTCAAAAACCAGGTTTATGATTAACTTTGTCCATTTTGAAATATCACCTTAACAAAAAATAATTAAATATTGAGCAGGTCATGCACATTCCTACATTTGTCATGCCGGTACAATTTTGTCGTATAAAAATACTTTCCATGCCCAAAAGAAGCTTACCGTCTTCCATTATCGAAATATCGAATGAAATAACAAAATTTATGTGGAGTTTGATTTATTTTGTCCAGCACTGTATCTCCTTGGCTGAAAGTAACCGAAATATTCTAATCTAATCTAATCAAATCTAATCTAATCTAATACAAACGCAGCCAGTACGAGAAAGCATTTGAGACATGTAACGGTAAGATGACGAATAATTATGTTTGTTTGTCAATAATGATGCTTGCAGCACATCAAAGACAAGTAACAAGCGTCAAAGCGGCCCGGCCTACTACGTTGCATTTACCGCAAAAGATGATTCTGTAAAATGAGTTGGATTCAAATGAATAGATAAAATCAATCATCATCAATCAAATTTAGAACAACAGCAAATTTTGTAAATCTACAGAAGGAAGAATGCCTGGACATACCGTACCATACGGTCCAAGGTAAGAGTAACAAAATAATATTTAAATAAATAATGAAAATCCCTAGGAAAATCCGGGTTATGAAAAAAAATCAACATGCAGCGTCTTGTCTTATTAAAAAAAATCTTCTATCTGTCTGTCTGTCTGTCTGTCTGTCTGTCTGTCTGTCTGTCTGTCTGTCTGTCTGTCTGTCTGTCTGTCTGTCTTCGGTCGGTCGTCGTCTGTCTGTCTGTCTCTGTCTGTCTGTCTGTCTGTCTGTCTGTCTGTCTGTCTGTCTGTCTGTCTGTCTGTCTGTCTGTCTGTCTGTCTGTCTGTCTGTCTGTCTGTCTGTCTGTCTGTCTGTCTGTCTGTCTGTCTGTCTGTCTGTCTGTCTGTCTGTCTGTCTGTCTGTCTGTCTGTCTGTCTGTCTGTCTGTCTGTCTGTCTGTCTGTCTGTCTGTCTGTCTGTCTGTCTGTCTGTCTGTCTGTCTGTCTGTCTGTCTGTCTGTCTGTCTGTCTGTCTGTCTGTCTGTCTGTCTGTCTGTCTGTCTGTCTGTCTGTCTGTCTGTCTGTCTGTCTGTCTGTCTGTCTGTCTGTCTGTCTGTCTGTCTGTCTGTCTGTCTGTCTGTCTGTCTGTCTGTCTGTCTGTCTGTCTGTCTGTCTGTCTGTCTGTCTGTCTGTCTGTCTGTCTGTCTGTCTGTCTGTCTGTCTGTCTGTCTGTCTGTCTGTCTGTCTGTCTGTCTGTCTGTTTGTTTGTTTGTTTGTTTGTTTGTTTGTTTGTTCTTTGTCTTTCTGTTTGTCTGTCTGTCTGTCTGTCTGTCTGTCTGTCTGTCTCGCCCTTATAGACTCGAAAACTCGGAAAAACGGAGAACTAATCAAGCAAATGAAACCAAGTTTAGCGTGTGCAGGTTCTTGTAGGCAAATAATGTTTCTATAGTGGAGACCCCGCCCTCTTCGGGAAGGGGGGTTCTCATACAAATGAAACACAAATTTGTGCACAACTCGAGAAATAATTATGTAAATGGAACCAATTTTGGCATGTGGGGTTTTTTTTAAGGCAAGAAATGTTTCTATGGTGATTCGAAACCCCGACTCCCTCGGGAAAGGAGGGCTCTCATACGAATGAAACACAAATTTCAACCAAATATTAGAACTATCCAGACTCGGAAACTACTCAACTGATCGACGGGAAAATTTGTATGCAGGGACGCTGACGCCAAGAAATGTTCTCATGATAGTTCCGTCTGGAAGGGGGGGGGGGTTCTCACATACAAACGAAATACAAATTTCGGCATAACTCGAGAAATAATCAAGCAAACGGAATCGTTCAAGACCCCTCCCTCCTCTGGAAGGGGGTGGGCTTTCATACGAATGAAACAAATATTTCTGCATAACTCGAGAACTAATCAAGCAAATGAAACCAAATTTGGCATGTGAGGTTTTCGGAGGCAAATTTTTTTTCTATGGTGGCTTGAGACCCCTCTCTCCTCTGGAAGGGGGTACAACTCTCATACAAATGAAATAGAAATTCAACCGATCGGCGAGAAAATTTATATTAAGAGGTTTTTAGCACCAGGGAAGGTTTTTTGAAGGTTCGAGACCCCTCCCTCCTAAGGAAGGGAGGGTGCTTTGGAAGGCAGAAGGGGGCTCTCATACAAATGAAACAGAAATTCAAACGATCATCGAGAAAATTTATATTCAGAGGTTTTTGGGGCCGAGGAAGGTTCTTATGATGGTTTGAGACCCCTCCCTCCTATGAAAGGGAGGTTCCATACAAATGATCACACATTTCTGCACAACTCGAGAACCAAACAAGTAAATGGAACCAAACGTGTCATGTGGAGGTTTTTGGAGGCAGGTTTTTTTCTATGATGGTTAGAAGCCCCTCCCACTCTGCAAATCTGCTATCTGCTATCTAAAATGTCGATGTGTTGTTCCGATTCCTTGCACCGCTATACTCGTTTGTACTGGATCTCATAGGTTTAAATGATGTCATCCACTGGTTGGTCACTGACCACTGAATTGAACGGCATTTATTAATACATATCTATCTATATATATAAAAATGGATTTCTGTCTGTCTTTCTGTCTGTCTGTATGTCTGTCTGTCTGTCTGACCCTAATAGGCTCCGAGACTACAGAACCGATCGGCGTGAAAATTTGTATGCAGTAGTTTTTAGGGCCGGAGAAGGTTCTTAAGATAGTAAGAGACCCCTCCCTCCTCTGAAAAGGGGGGCTCCCATACAAATGAAACACATATTTCTGCATAACTCGAGAACTGATCAAGCAAAGGAATCCAAATTTAGCATGTGGAAGTTTTTGGAGGCAAGAAATGTTTTTATGGTAGTCAGAGACCCCTCCCCTTTTTAGAAAGGGAGGCTCCCATACAAATGAAACAGAAGTTTCAGCATATTTCAAGAACTAATCAAGCAAATGGAACCAAATTTGGCATGTGGGGTTTTCTGGAGGCGAAAAATGTGTCTATGGTGGTTTGAGACCCCTCACCTCTCCTAGAAGGGGTGCTGTCATACAAATGAAACTGAAATTTCTTCATAACTGTAGATCTAATAAAGCAAATGGAACCAAATTTGGCTTGCGGGGATTTTAAAGGCAATAAATGTTTCTACGGTGGTTTGAGACCCCTCCTCTCTTTCTCTGGTAGGGGGAGGGCTCCCATACAAATGAAACACAAGTTTCTACATAACTCGAGAACTAATCAAGTAAATGGAACCAAATTTGGCAGGTAGAGGTTTTTGAAGGCAAGAAATGTTTCTAAGGTATAAGACCCCTCCCCCTCTGTAAGAGGGGGGCTCTCATACAATGAAACACAAATTTCTGCATAACTCGAGAACTAATCAAGCAATGGAACCAAATTTGGCATGTGGAGGTTTTTGGAGGAGAGAAATGTTTCTATGGAAGTTTGAGACTCCTCCGCCATCTGGAAGGGGAGGGAGGGGAGTTTCCAAACAAATCCAACACAAATTTCTGCATAACTCGAGAACTAATCAAGTAAATGGAACCATATTTGGCAGGTGGAGGTTTTTGAAGGCAAGAAATGTTTCTAAGTTGACTCGAGCCCCTCCCTTCTCTGAAAGGAGGGCTCATATACAAATGAAACACAAATTTCTGAATTACTCGAGAACTTATCAAGTTAATGGAACCCAATTTGGCATGTAGAGGTTTTCGAAGGCAAAAAATGATTCTATTGTGGTTTAAGACTCCTCCGCTCACTGAAAGAGGGGTCTCTCATACAAATGAAACACGAATTTCTGCATAACTCGATAAAAATTAAAGCAAATGGAACCAAATTTGGCATGTGGAGGTTTTTGAGAGAAATAAATGTTTCTTATGTGGTTTGAGACCCATAAAAATGAAACATAATTTTTAGCATAACTCGAGAGCCAATCAAGCAAATGAAACCAAATTTTGCATTTGGCATGTTGAGGTTTTTGGAGGCAAGAAATGTTTCTATGGCAGTTCAATACCCCTCCCCATTTTGAAGGGGGGGTGGGCTCCCATACAAATAAAAAGCGAGTTTCTGCATAACTTGAGAACTAATCAAGTAAATGAAACCACTTTTAGCATATGGGGGTTTTTGGAGGCTAGATTTCTATATACATAAAAATTAATTTCTGTCTGTCTGTCTGTCAGACCCTTATAGACTCGGAAAGTTCTGAACCGACCAACGTGAAAATTTATATGAAGGGGTCTTTGGGGCTGGGAAAGGTTCTTTTGATTGTTTGAGACCCCTTCTCTCTCAGGAAGGGGCGCTCTCATACAAATGAGACACAAATTTCATCATAACCCGAGAACTAATCAAGCAAATTGAATCAAATTTGGCATGTGGGGGGTTTTGAAGGCAATGATTGTATGGTGGTTTGAGAAACCACCCCCTCTGGAAGGGAGGGCTCCCATACAAATGAAACACAAATTTCTACCAAAAATGAGAATTATCCAGTTTACTTAAACACAAAACTTGTATTTCTCGGGTAAGAAGCATGTTTTGATAGAAGTTTGAACCCCTGCTTATTCAAGAAAAAAAAACTCATTTCGAAAAAAAACCATTAACGTGCCAGTTATATTAAATTTTCCTTCATTTAGTTGCAAGCGTAGCAGCGCACGCACCGGGTTTAGCTAGTAATTAAATAAAATAATACCCCCGATCAAAAATATTAAAAAAAAAAAATAAAAAAAAAAAAAAAAAAAAAAATAAAAAACCCACCCCACACTTTTTTTATCCCCCCCCCCCCAAAAAAAAAATAAAATAATTATTATTATTATTAAAAAAAAAAAAAAAAAAATAATGCAAAAAAAAAAAAAAAAATAAGAAGCAAAGACCCGCCACAACACACCGCCACCAGTAGAAGAATAAAAAAAAAAAAAATAAGAACATAATACGAAACAAAAAAAAAAAAAAAAAACACCCGCACCCCAGAAGAGGGCCACATTGATTCGGGTTTTCACACCAAAAACAAAAATACATATATGAAAAAAATTATATGTACCAAATTAAAAAAATCAAAAAAAAAAAAAAAAAAAAAAAAAAATATTTAAATATGTAAAACGCAAATAAATTTACATGTATGTGACAGTCGAAATTCCACATCCTGTAAATGTAATATGATTATAAATAACAAACAATGATATGATGAAAATAATACGATATTATAGTGAAACACTAAATGATGTCCATTTTTGATAAATAGAGAAAATGTATGTACAAAATACATCTCACATCCACGTTTACAGATAATCTCAATTAAAAGATGTGTGATGTTTTTTTTTCCTGAAAAAACAACAGGTTATTCCAAAAGACATCGTCCTTCCCTATACTCTTCTAGTGACATTCCAAGGATAGTAGTATAAGGGATCGAGGAGTCCAGTTTGACAACTTCTGAAATAAATTGCATATATAATCTTAACACCAATAAACAAATTTATTTAAATATAACCCCATACTGCTTACGGTTGCTGGCCAGTCAATTGTGAAAATAGCATTAATTGAAATTCAAAAATGCTGAAATACTCAAAAACAAATTGTGCCTTTAATTGATCTACATGCTCTTAAAGGGCGATACGGTCAAAATTTGGTCAATATCAACTTGACGTATTTCTTTCAATTTTGCATTTAAAAAACCTGAACACCCCTCATTTTGAAGGTGTGTGTGTGTAGAATGTTGCTCCTATTTTGATTTTGGAATTCACTCTTCAGTTGTCAAAATGCCGTCCAAGCAAGAAGAGCAGCGTATCAAAATTTTGCTCGCGCATCGCGAAAATCCGAGCTACTCGCACGCAAAGTTGGCAAAATCGCTAAAAGTTGCCAAATCAACCGTTACAAATGTAATTAAAGTGTTTGGGGAACGTTTGTCGACAGCCAGGAAGTCTGGATCGGGGGGAAATCGAAAACCGGAAGCCGCTGAGACGACAAAGAGAGTTGCCGGTACTTTCAAGCGAAACCCTAACCTATCTCTCCGAGATGCCGCAAATAAGCTGGGTGTATCGTCTACAACCGTGCATCGAGCCAAAAAACGAGCCGGACTATCGACTTACAGGAAGGTAGTGACTCCAAATCGCGATGATAAACAAAATACGACGGCCAAAGCGCGATCCCGGAGGCTGTACACGACGATGCTGACGAAGTTTGACTGCGTGGTAATGGACGACGAAACCTACGTCAAAGCCGACTACAAGCAGCTTCCGGGACAGGAGTTTTATACGGCAAAAGGAAGGGGAAAGGTAGCAGATATTTTCAAGCACACGAAACTGTCAAAGTTCGCAAAGAAATATCTGGTTTGGCAAGCCATCTGTACCTGTGGCTTGAAAAGCAGCATTTTCATAGCTTCCGGGACTGTCAACCAAGAAATTTACGTGAAAGAGTGTTTGAATAAACGTCTGCTGCCTTTCCTGATGTTCCGTACTGTTTTGGCCGGATTTGGCATCTTGCCATTACGGTAAAAAGGCCATGGAGTGGTACGCCGCCAACAACGTGCAGGTGGTTCCCAAGGACAAGAACCCTCCCAACACGCCAGAGCTCCGCCCAATTGAGAAATACTGGGCTATTGTCAAGCGGAACCTAAAGAAGACCAAAAAAACTGCTAAGGACGAGCAGCAGTTCAAGGCAAACTGGCGCGAAGGGCAACCCGCCCACCCCCAACAACCAACAATTTTTTTTTTATAATTACAAAAAAAAAAAAAATTATTTTTTTTTTTAAAAAAAAGAATTCCCCCCTTTCCCCCGTTTTCCCCCCCCAATTCCCTTCCCCCCTTAACAAAGTTTTGAAACAAAGATGATTCCAAAGCGTGCTGGAATTATTATTTAAATGAGAACGAAACATACACAAATGCACATTGATTGTTGTTTTTGTATTCTCCCATGCGCGGAAGTAACGATCTTTGATGAAGTTTGTTAGAAGCAGATAATTCCTCATCTCCATGCGAAGAGCTAGGAGTGGACGGTAATTTATTGCTAGAACGAATAGACATGAAGAGAAAGTGTATTGACATTTCCGTATAGGGCAACGGCAGGCTTTGAAAATTGAAAGATACAAGTTTGAAAACGAGCGGAGAGCATTATTGAACGGTAGTATTCGGTTTTCAAACTTGTATCTTTCAATTTTCAAAGCCTGCCGTTGCCCTATACGGAACTATCAATACACTTTCTCTTCATGTCTATTCGTTCTAGCAATAAATTACCGTCCACCCCTAGCGCTTCGTATGGAGATGAGAAATTATCTGCTTCTAATATACAAATGATTTAATTGAACACGATCTTCAGTCGCACCCCCTCGCTAAGATATTGTCAAATTGGCAACTTTGCCCATGCTACGCCAACCAGCGTCTCCACGTTTGAGCTGGCAATCCCCTGTGATCGCATGACTCGCAGAGGCGTGAGATAGGAACTTGTGAGGACCGGAAGTCTTCCAGGCTGTCAACTCACAATTTGAAGCCCACCAAATGTTCTGATAACCAATCAACTTAAAATACAAAAAAAAAAGAGAAAAACGCTCTGCTGATGTCGTTGAAATAATACACCAGAAATAATCTGATAGATCACGAGCATGTGCAAATATGCTAAAAAGTTTTATAACCTCGTGTCAAACATTCATGCACCCTGACGTTCATCGGATGAACGCCTTCAGGGATCAAAACACCCTTCTTTTCACCTCCACCAGCAGAACGCCACACGCAACGAAAAAAGCCATTTACGGGTTTGAGAAAACCACCGAAAGTACAACACAAAGTTGCCGAAAACTTTTCCCATCTTCCACATTCCGTTTGTTTAACGTGGAGTAGCAAAGTTAATACGAACAGACGTTTTTACCGCGTTGGAAAGTGGATTCGGCATCGCTTCATCAACCAAAATACTTCGGTACAAATTATCTAATGGGATCGGAGGAACTTCCGCCCCGAGAGCACTGCTCGTCTAAAATACCTATTGCGAAACATAATGTTTCCCCCAGGAGTCTGTCTAGCCCGGCGTTCTCTCTGGATTCTACGTTATCGGGGGGGGGGGGGGGGTGTAGGAACGAGAAAAAAAGGTATAGTTGAGAAAAGTTTCATACCATCTTGATGATAGAACAGCATCAGAAGTGACTTCTGGAATGTTTGGGGGGTAGCAGGCGGGAATCAGCAGGAGGGGTATGAACTTAGTCTCTGACGGTTCACTTTAAGTTTGCGCTCAATTGGAGAAAGTAAATGATCGGAAGAAAATAATGTTATAAGTATTAAACTTTTCTTCAAGCAGGGAATGTTTTTTTTTTCAGGACAGCATATTTCAATGAGTGCCCTCAATTCGGATGTTACGTGACGCAAAAATGTGACATGGTTTGCTGATGTGGCCGTATAGCAAGTTTTCTGATCAAATATATACATTTAAAAAAAAAAAGAAGGACGAAGCCTTTCACTCATTTTTTTTTGTGTACAGCAGCCTTTCTAGATATTTTATCTGACAGCTTGTTGTTTTATCAGCAACCTGATATCAGTTTTAACTAGTTTTCCTGGGAAAAGGCCTTTAGCCAAAATATTACGTTTTCCTTATCAAGTGCAGTGAAAAAGTTCGTTCTGAGCATGAGGCTTCAAATGTGCAAAATTATTCTACCTACCGATGGCGTTAATTAATACGGGTTAAAGGTCTTTCCATTCATATGGAAAACATAAAATTGTAAACGCGACAATCTTATCAGTAAGCAAACATTGATATTGGGAATCAGGGTGATGATACAATCGTGAAATCTCATCTCCCTCACTACATCCGATATTGAGATTGTTACTCTTTATTCTATGTAACGTACCAACTAAGGTTTAGCTATTTCAAAACAATATGCATATGTATATTTGTGCTATTTGTGTGATATTTGTGCATTCGAAGTTTCACGTTTAGGGTTGCTTATGTCTTCATCTTAATATAACGAGAGACGAAAACATAGTTGAACTTTGAACCGTTTCAATTTAATCGAAGCCAGCTTCGATCAGGTTTCTGTTCATTGCTGTCATTAATTTAAATTCCATATCCTTTCTTTCTCAATCTTATCAAAAGTCAACTTTATCTCTACAGAAGTCTACTATCCTTAAGTCCAATTCAGATCCTTGGTTCAATAAATAATCTTTGGAAATCACTGTGAATAAGACACCATAAGAACGAATCCCTGGGTGGAAGCCACCCAAACTGCTGATGGAAAACAAACCCGCTGATCCTTCATCCGAAGCAGTAACGGATTTCCATAGACAGACTTTCTGACCCAGCTCAGCCAAAAGAATGATAGCTCTTTTTCATGCCCTTCAGCCTCACAGCGCAATACCGAATGTATCAAAGTTCATCGTCAATTTGCTTGTTCAGACAAGCGCCCACACACTAGCTCTGTATTTCTTCTCCGCTGTGAAGCTCTGGAGTAAATCAACCGAAACCCATTCAAAAGGGGATTTTCACCCTATATACCTAAACACATACCCTATAGCATGTACGACACCATCGTGCTAGGATACTTTCGAACAAGAATCTCACCAAAATACACATATTTATTGATTCACTTTTGGGTTCAAACCACTTCCATTACGTTGGCTTCGAACCCAGCATTATAGCTTTGTCATATGGATAGAGATATTGCACTTGCAACCATTCGCACAGTACGAGGAACGATTTCCGACTAACTCCTGTCGGCTTCCACCTCAGCCGCCAGCATCACCAGCGAAGTTCCGGAACTTGGAACGAGAGTGAACAGAATCGAACGAACTGTAATCTCGGAGGAGTTAGACAGTGGTACAGATGAGGCTGAAAAATGAGAAGCTCTTCGCCAGCTGATGGTAATATTGATGGTTGAAGACACACACAAAAAAATAACACGGAGAAGCGGGGTGAAGAAAAACTTTTCGACTCCCAGGGGAAATCGTTGACTTTTCACCTTTTCTTGTTGGAATGGATTGGTGACTGTATGAAGGGAAGCGTTTATGAAGACCACACAGCAGCCGTGTTTCTGGTGGTGTTAAATCGTTTTTCCTTCTGGGAGACGGGGAAATGGAGATAGGAAAAAGCATTTATATCTACATACTATATATGTGCACATATATGTGGGTGAGAAAAAAAAAACTTCCGAACGTTAATCGGAAATCGATCTTGTAGGAATTTTTAGTTTTAATTTGTTGACTATCGAAACTGGCATCGTGCGAAATGGCACAGAAGGATTCAACTGTTCTAGGCAAGCTAAGCAGTTCGTTTTATTAGTGTTTTCGCAGCATCGTGCACACATCATTCGTTTTTGTTTGTTTACATACACAGCAAAAAATAATGAAAATTACATGTGACGTAAAACGTTCAAATGGTTAAAAATATATTATTGTAATCCAGCACTTGATTGAATTTTAAATTACAAATTATGCACATATTTGGAGCATTAATAAACATTGAAAAATACGTGTATTTCCGTCGGATCATACATTAGTACACGTAGCAAGGATAATAAATCTCACTGAACACGATTTCCAATGCATATGCATTTTAATTTACATGATCGTGTAAATATAAACCTTCTTACATTGATTTTTTTTTTCGAATGAGCTTCCGTGCTGTTATTCTCTTTTAACTGTCATTCGCCGTTCAAGATCGGAGGACAAAAGATGACATTTTTTACATTTCAAACAGTTTACTCTCGTTACTAATAGAAAAGAATATATGAAGTAACAATTGTCGAATCGTGTGAAGCAGATTTAATTGCTGTTTCAGAATCCATTGTGTTTTGAGCTGTTTACTGATACTTATCCGGATTCGCCCATCGCAGCAACCTGTATCTTCTCATTATATGAAGATAAATTGAATGAAACTTACCAGTTTTTTGGAAAGCATTTCATTCACCTTTTGCCATGTTGGAAACATGAACCGCAGCCACCGCCTAAATGTTTTTGTTTTTCAAAGAAATGAATGTCGAAAACTTTGAAATTGATATTTTTCATTATTTACGACTCCTCCCGCCACTTGACGCCCATGGCTTACATGTTTCAATAATCAAGTTATTGGTTGGAAAAATCAATAAGCGAATTATCCCTTCCGCTCTTATGTGACATACATTTGGATGTAATAATCAACGATTCGAGTATCTAATGTAGGTCATGTAAAATTCAATCCCGCAAATATTACAACATATGATTTTAAAGTCGTGTAAATTTTAAGCTTCATGTGATTTTGAAGTTATTTGCATGCTCTTTTTATGTGCATGAAAATAGATTGAAAATTACAAAATAATTTTAACTGTGTATGTTTTCTCTACAATCCTCTATTTATTACAATCCACAGAATTACCCAGAACGGCTTGAAAGAGTTTATAGAAATCACTAAAAATCTCAAGTGAGGGAAACTTTTGTCAGCAGCTTTTTAGCAAAATCTTTCTCATTATTTGCCTCTCTTTTCGATTTTCCAAGGTTTCGCTTCACAATGGCCCAATATCTTTCAATTAGACGAAGTGCAGTTTATGGTACAATGTTGACGTTGTTTCCTGCATACCACTACTGAGTCGCTTTACCATAACGTTAAGACGCCAAATCAGGCCAACACGGAGAAAAAAATAAAGTCATATCAATAATATTCCGGTCCCGATCAAGGATACTTGTGCATTGACTTTTATACCATAATTTTTTGAGATTGTTTCACGCATAATACAATAGATCGAAGAATAATGGAAGCTTCAATTAAACAGAATTGATGATCTAATTAGAGCATGAAATAGGGTTGAATCAACCATATTATGCAAACATCAACAATATTCATTGTTGATGATTTGACAGCTCTCTGATTCTCATGATAAATTCAATAATGTTTATGTTTAATTTGACCTTATTTTGAGGGTTGAACTAATGGTATCGGATGGTTGGTTTAAGCATACACAGAGATTCATTCAAATGATGTTCTGGTTGGTTCCAAAAATCAAAAAACGTTAAATTTACGTTAAAATTCCTATAATGGTGGTATTTTACTGCAATATGTTCAAATTGGAACATTTTGCACTAAAATACCACCATTATAGGAACGTTTACTCAATTAGCAACGGCTTGTAAAGGCGATGCGTGAGCAAATTCGCCGAAATCCTTGACGTTCTTCCTATAAACTGGCTCAGGATATGGAAGTCTCCAGGAAACCTATCAGATCGGTTCTCAAAGAGAATTTGAAATTAGTGCCGTACAAGAAAAGACAAATTCATGGACTTTCGCAAGCCAACAAGAAGAACAGAGTCATTCGTTGTCGCGAATTACTTCGTCGGCAAAGTGATCCCATGATTGTGTTTTCGGATGAGAAAAATTTCGTATTGCAGCAAAGTTTCAACGCTTAAAATGACAGGGTCTATGCAGCGAGTATTCAGCATATCCCTTCTTCAATTCGCGCAGTTCAACGCTTCCAAAATCATACTTCGGTCATGGTTTGGGGAGCGATTTCTGCAGAAGGTCGTCTACCACTGCTTTTCATTGATAAGGGTGTAAAAATCTACACGGCATACTACGCAAAAGAGGTCCTGGAAAAGCATTTGAAGAAGCATACTTCAACGATGTTCGGTGACCGTAAATGGGTGTTTCAACACGATTCTGCGCCGTCCCATGGACCAAAGATTACCCAAGCATGGTGCACCAAGAATTTGCCAGACTTCATTCCTAAGGAATTATGGCCAGTTTTTTTCGCCAGATGCAAATCCTCTGGATTTCTCTATTTGGGGAATCATGGAATCTCACTTTCGAGATCTCAAACCAATGGGTATTGAAACATTCAAAGTTACCATACAGAAAATATGGGATTTAATCCACAAAAATCAGGTGCGTGACGCTTGTAATGCCTCTTCCGGCAATAATTAAAGCTAAAGGCGACAGAATCGAAATAAAAATATGTACACATAAACAATAAAATATACGAAACAGAATAATAAAGCAACATTTAAATTATTTGTCTTTTCGTGGGAGATACAGTCTTTGTTTCATGCGTCACTTATTTGGGCCTACCCTGTACAAATAGCCTGCCAAACCATGTACTTTTTAGACAACTTCGAAAACTTTTTGGCCTTGAAATGATCGTCCACCTTGCTACGTCATAAGGCGGCATTAAACTCAAGACCAGGAAGCCGATTGAATTGCTTTGACATTTGTTTCACCATCCATAACCACGCAGTCAAACTTTGTCTGCAATTTGTCATTCAGCTTATGCGATCTTGTTTTCGAACTGGTTTCCGTTCCCTTCTCGTTCCTGTTTGAGGTTTTTATTACCTTGAACGACCAATATCCTGTCTCTTTCTTTACTTTTCAAACGAAATAAGGGTGTTCCGATCAAAATTTGGTCAAACAGTCATGTGTGTGAGTCGATCAAAGTTTTTATTAATAAGTCAAATAATTTTTCTTTTTCAAGTTCAGTTAATACGGAATACAGGAGAAATATTCAGCTAAGCTTGCCTTTTTACCGAATGCGAATTTCCGGGTCTTTCGTTTAACACCTGCCATAAGATCTTGTACAGTCGCCTTGTCCACTTTATTCGCCGCAGAACGAATGGTTGGAGGCTTGTGGGCACAACAAAAAAAGGTCATCCACAAGGAAATTACTATTAAACCGAACGCTTACAAAAAAGATAAAAATACACAGGATAATGTACTGGAGCCATATAATGCGAAGGAGCGAAAACCACCTGTTGCACGTTGCGTACAAGTTCAAATTTAGTGGCCCCAAAAGGAAGTGCAGGCCTTGTGACACCTGGCATCAATCGTTGGACAAGGACTTGGCATCGTTTGGTAAGACGAGACAGGATTTTGAAGAGCTGCTGCAAAGCAAAGACCTGCTGCGAAAGGAAGTGAACAAGCTGTATGGACTACCGGAAGACTCTGAAAGCGAAGAATCTGAGATTAGCGAAACTGAGTAACGCAATATTCAAAAAGCTAGAAGAATAAAGAAAAGGATTAATCTGAGAATAAAAATTTCATTCAATTTCTTATTTTCCTAACTAAGAAAACCCAAACAGAGCCAACTTTATATGAATGTGGTGGGTGGGGAGTGAGAGAAAGAGACGGAGAGAGAGGTGGAGGAATGGGGGGGGGGGTAAGAGAGAGAGGGGAGAGGAATGGGGGGGGGGTAAGACAGAGAGAGGGGGAGGAATGAGGGTGGGGAGGGATAGAGATAGAGAGGGGGAGGAATGGCGGGGGGGTAAGAGAGAGAGAGGGGGGAGGGTAAGCGAGAGAGAGAGGGGGGAGGTTAAGAGAGAGAGAGAGGGGGAGTGAGAGTGAGATGGGAGAGAGCGAAGGGGGAGAGAGTGAGGGGGGGGGGGTGAGAGAGAAAGGGAGAGAGAGAGAGAGAGAGAGAGAGAGAGAGAGAGAAGAGGGGGAGAGAGAGAAAGATGGGGAGAGAGAGAGAGAAGGGGAGAGAGAGAGAGAAAGAGAGAGAGTGCGAGAGAGAGAGAGAAAGGGAGAGAGAGAGAGAAGAGAGAGAAGAGGGAGAGAGAGAGAGAAAGGGAGAGAGAGAGAGAGAGAGAGAGAGAGAGAGAGAGAGAGAGAGAGAGAGAGAGAGAATCTCAATGCATATTGTATTATTTGACTATTTTATAACGACTAAATGTAAGTATAATGATGAAAATTTAAAATTTCAATTTCAATCTCAATTACCATTTCAGTGAGCGAGATAAGGCGCTATAACCTTGGCAACTATTGCCAGGCTTTTGGTTCAAATGCCAAGAGTTCACCCATAGGCTAAAGAAGCATAAACTAATCTTTCTAGCATCTATGCTCCCAACGAGATAGTACAAATTATCACACTGTTTAACTCTACATGGAAGCGTTTGGTACGGGAGGTCCACGCTTTCTTCCTTCCCTTGATTCAGAGTAGTAGAGCGATTTTAGATCTTTCTGGAATCGTTCTATTTCTTGGAATCCTCTTTGCGGCACACACTACGCAGTTGGCCTGGCCGATGACAAAAAATTATGCATTCAAGTAACCATCATTTCCCAGGATGCCTTCAATAATTGGCTGCGTTAGTGTGAGATTAGATTAGATTAGATAAGTCAAATAATTTTTCTTTTTCGAGTTCAGTTAATACAGAATACAGGAGAAACATTCAGCTAAGCTTCCTTTTCACCGAATGCGAATTGCCGGGTCTTTCGTTTAACACCTGCCATAAGATCTTGTACAGTGTCCTTGTCCACTTTATTCGCCGCAGAACGCCAGTTTGCCTTGAACTGTTTCACACTCACAACAGCTTTTTGAGTCTTCTTAGGGTTCCGCTCATCGATAGCCCAATATTGTGCGATTGGGTGGAGCTCTGGCGTGCTGAGAGGGTTCTTGTCTTTGGGCACCACTTGAACGTTGTTGGCAGCATACCACTTCATGGCCTTTTTCCCGTTATGGCAAGATGCCAATTCCGGCCAAAATAGAACGGAACAATTGTGTCGCTGCAGGAAAGGCAGCAGATGTTTTTGTAGGCACTCGCTCAGATAAATTTCCTGGTGGACGGTTCCGGTCGCAATAAACGTTGCTCTTCAAGCCACAGGTACAGATGGCCTGCCACACCATATATTTCTTCCCAAACTTTTACATATCTGCCACATTTCTCCGTCCGCTTGCCGTACAAAGTTCCTGTTCAAGAAGCTGTTTAAAGTCTGCCTTGACGTAAGTTTCATCGTCCTGTACCACGTAATCAAACTTCGTCAGCATCGTCGTATACAACTTTCGCGGTCGTGCGTTAGCCGACGTGTTTTGTTTATCATCGCGATTTGAAGACACCACTTTCTTGTAAGTCGACAGTCTAGCTCGTTATTCAGCTCTATCCACGGTTGAAGGCGCCACTCCTAGCTTCTTTGCGACATCTCGGACGGAGAGGTTAGGGCTCCGCTCGAAACAGCGGGCAACTCTTTTTGTCGTCGATGTGGCCTCCGGCTTTCGATTTACACCCGATCCAGCTTTCCTGGCTGTCGACAAACGTTCACCGAACACTTTTAATACGAAGGTAACAGTTGATTTAGCAACATTAAACAATTTCACCAACTTGGCGTGAGAGTAGTTTGGATTTTCGCCATGCACGTGCAAAATGTTGATGCGTTGCTTCTATTCCTTCGACGACATTTTGATAACTGTAGTGCTAATCTCAAAATCAAAATAGAGGCATGATGCTTCACGCACACATCTTCAAAATGAGGAGTGTGCAAACATTTCTAATGCACGATGATTTGGGGTCTGCTTAATCAGCCGAAGCACTGCATCCCGCTGGGATTTGAAGTTATCGTTCCGCTTGCCTGTTTTCCGATCGAGAGTCAACCGATCCCGGAAGCATTTCAAAACACTACTTACTGTTGAACGAGGTACCCCGGAGTGATTTTGCTATGTCATGATGTGGCCATGACGGCTTTTTCACACTTTTGTGCAATTTTTTTTCACGCACTTGTTGTTCTTTCGACTCCATTTTCAATACAATGCTTTTGTCACAGCAAACCGTGTGTCAAAACGTTCACCACACAATGACATTGCGTTAGTGGTATTTGCAACATATTTATATTGACAACTAAAAAAAGATGTGGCTAATAAACCATGGCTAGATTTTGCTGTGCGCATACCTTATGTGCGAACCGCCAAAACATCAGGTGAAATGAAATTGTTTTGTTTGATTAACGTTTGCATTTAAATAAAAGTGGACAAAAATGGCCTATTTTTCATGTGTTTACCTTCACCCGCACTGACGAAACTACCCATGCAGCATCAATCATAGTAACCCATGAGTCAGCAGACCAAATTTGACAGCTCCATCAGTCGAACTCTAACCGTGATGGCAAAAACAGTGAAGCAACTCCGTTCAGAAGTGTGCGCGTTCAAAAAACGGCACCCCACCGCGTCGAAAACGGACATCGTGCGGCACTTTGTGGACGCCGGACACGCTCGTTCCGGCAATTACAACCTCTTGGCACTATTAGACAACAATCAGAGCATCGAAAAAAGCCCGGTTCCAGACGGCCGACGACCCTGAGCGACAAGAAGCTCCAAAGGATGCTTCTTGTCAAACCGGCCAAACAGTGGAAAAGTACCTGGCGAACATGAACATACATGTCAGGTAGTGGAAGTCGCGTCCACAGGTTTCGTAGCTGCAGGCAATGACGCAGCGGCAGCGGCTGAATAAGATGGTCAACTCGAACTCGACGACGAGACCTATCTCACCCTGGATGGCAACGACTGGCAGGGCACTTCGTATTTTACTTCCCCCACGAAGGAAGTGAGCTCCGAGGTGAAGTTCATTTCACACACCAAGTTTCCCAAGAAGGTGCTGCTGTGGCTGACAATCAGCGAGAAGGGAATGTCAAAGCCGCTCTTCTTTCGCTCCAGACTGGCCGTAAATGGGGAAATTTATAGTACGAAATGCCTACCGGAAGTTGCGTCGTTCATCAAGAAATACCATAAGGGCGAAGACGCGGTGTTCTGGCCGGATCTGGCGTCGGCCCACTACTCGAAGCGATCGTTGGAGAAGATGGAGTGGCTGAATATCAATGTGATACTCAAGTCGGCAAACCCGCCCAACGTCCCCCAGCTGCATCTCATTGAGAATTTCTGGGCCAACCTGAAGCGTAAGATCTACTCCAACAATTTTGTCGCGAAAACTGAGAAGGAATTGATAAATAAAACGAAGAAAGAACTCAAAAACAAACCTTCACGCATGTTTTCGTCCGCCATGGCGAATGTTCCGGTTAACTGCCGGAAGGCCGCTCGCAAGGGCGTAGAAATTTTTTGCAAGTAAGCTTAAATAATTACCTTCCATGGGAAATTTATCAAAAGCAATTATCTGTCTGAGCTTTAACCAATTGTGCAAAAACATACCTAATATGTGTTTATTTATTTCAAAAATAACCGACTTAAAATGAAGTTTTGGTAATCAGTTTTGTCTGTTGCATTTTTTTTTCGAGTACAATCTCTATGACCACAAAAATTCAATCAGACCTGTTACCCTGATACAAGTGAAGTCTTTAAAATCAAACCATAAACGTTAAACTGCTCTCGTTTATCTTATGTTTTGCAGTTAACATGACAGTTTTAGCAAATTAAATACTCAACAAAACATCCATAATGCTTCATAGTTCATATCAGAAGCCACCTCTTCATTTGATCTCATTTTCATTTTACGGAGGGGGATTTTTCCCATAAAATATTAGCTACCCATTTCCGGTCTATTTCCCTTGGCACATAATTTACCGTACATTTCATATTTCGTATGATTTATCACCGGCAGGATGACACCCGGACACACCAACATATCAGCTTATCCTCGCAGTCGTAATTGTAGAGCTCGTTCGTACATTTGGCAATCATTGGTCCGAGACCGGATCCCTGCCGTTTGCTCGCCCAGCCAGGCGTGAAAATTTACCGACACTCTGCGACGATGACAATGATGATGTTGTTCAGCGACGACGCCGACGACAGTGGCAACAATGGGTATAATGTTACAATCTTTATGCTGGAAATGTGTGAACGTGTCTACGTGGTGGGTGGTGGAGGAGGTATCATCTTTCGATTGTTGATGGAAAATCAGATTATTTGTGGCACTAGTTGGCGAATAAATTTAGCCGAGTGACAAAAGTCGTTACTACGTCAGAGTGGATGGCTTCCGGGAAGAGAGTCAGCTGTCAGCCGAAAGCGGAGAAGGTGTAAATGGAATAAATATGGTCTAATGGACTGGGCTGATAATAGTCCCATCGTGTGATGATCGTTGATTTCATTTCCTTCGGCTAGCAAAGCGTGGCATTATGGAAATTCGGAATAACGACGCGAGCGACGGCCGGTACGGACAGTTATTTGCAAATTTACGACTGGTTGGGAGTGGATTTTGGGCATTTTATGCGAATTTAAATGCGCTTATTTCGGCCGAAAAATTATAACCTGGATCCATTAACATCAGTTGCTATCCACCCATTTTCCTGGCTGCCCAACACACAAAAAACGGAGCTTTCCCGCAAAAGTTAAGTTGGCAACATTTTGCAAAAATATATAAATAGAAAACAAAATTAAATCCGGCCAAAAGCACCAATTTTACACGACTCTAACCTTCAAAACCGCTTCCAACATGTTCGTACAAAGTATCTTTTTTTTTTTGTTAACCAAGGCTTCCTACCAAGAACAAAATGATAATCGGCTTACCATCCATCCATCCATCCATCCGCCTGTGGTTTGCCTCCTGTTTCTTAATTCAGTCTCATCTTTGCAGTTACTTTCCAAACAGTCTCCAGTGTTTTTATGTATGTATGTGTGTGTGTGTGTGTGTGTGCGCGCGAGTGTCGAAATATTCCGACATGTCTGACCATACAATCCTCGCCGGAAGAGATTACTGCACATATTTTCGACCGATCTTCCACCGCCACCAGGCTGGGATTTGCCTTCGCCATTTCAAACTCCATAAGTGCCAAATGCAGCAACCCACAAGCAGCCGAGTCTAGCCGGAAGAGCCATGGTAGTCATCCGGTTAGCAGGCTGTTAAGTCAAGCTCAAAACCGAATGTATGTCGGTAAACTGAACGTTCATTTTCGGTCCCTTGGTTTTTGGAGATTGCAATTTTGCTCGGTACGGATGTTGTGGTTGTCGTTCGATCATGAAGTTGCTTCGAGATATAGCTATAAAGCAAAATGTATACTGGACAATAACAATCAAATCACTCAAACCTAATTTAAAGTCAAACTTGATGTTCGTGTTTAAGTGTCTCTAACTTTCATCCAAAAACATTATTCGAATATGTTAGAATAACAGTGGAGTTCCATGTGCGAAATGAACTTCGTATGGCCTGTTCAAATTCAGTATCACATCCAAATCAATTCCAACTTTAGAAGAAGCTCGATTAAGATCTGCCTTGAAACCGTTCGAGCATTGCGAAGTGAAATTGTCAATTTCGAAGAAATTAAATTCACTTTTCGCTCTCACGTGCTCCCGGCTCTTGGAACCGCTCCCAGCCAATTTCGGCACATTTTATCATAGCATCTATAATAGAATCAATTAAGGTTGCCATGTTCCAATCTGTGCAGCACTGCTAGTCCCACCTCCCTTTTGCGACAGTAACGACATCGTCCCATGATATCGATTTTCCCACGCTCACACACTTTCGGAACTTACCAGTTCCTCCGAGCAAGGCTCGCAAAAAAACCTAGCATCAAATGGTTGGCCAGTTTGCTCTCATCCTAATCCTAAATACATATTATTCTTTCACAGCTAAATGTTTTCACAACAAGAGCCGCCCGCCAGCTCCATGAGCACACTCACCGGTTTGACAGCTTTCCGTTTTCCGTTTTCTGCTATCAAACGAAAAAAAAATCGCATCACCATGGTCACGTTATTTCTGGCACCCGAGCAAATAATAATAACAAAGCGAAAACTTGCATGGATATTCTGTTGTTATGGTAATGATAAAGCTTGCTTCAGATAGAATTGGAACAAAAACAATTGCCTGTATTTCAGTTATTTATTATTGAATTCAAGATCTTTTTTTATACAAATGTAGCGTTTTCTTCATACTTTCAAGGAAAAAATACGGATAAAATTATTCATCAGGGTTTCGAAGGAATTCTCGAATTTTTCCTGTAACACGGCGCATTAGGCGGCGCACACCTTCTTCGTCCATCGTTTTAGCTATCTTATTCCACCAGGTCTTCATCTGATTGATGTCTTTGACAACCTTTCCCTTTGCCTTGAGTCTCCTCTTCATGATTGCCCAGTATTTCTCAATAGGGCGGAACTGGGGGCAGTTGGGTGGGTTAAGGTTTTTCGGAACAACCTGGACCCCTTTCTCTGCATACCATTCTTGAACGACTTTGCTGTAATGACAGCTTGCCAAATCTGGCCAAAACATTACGGGATGGTCGTGGGATCGAATGAACGGCAAAATTCGTTTTTGGAGACACTCTTTTTGGTATAGTTCCGACGTCATTGTCTTATTTGTAACGAAAACTTTCGTTTTTTTGCCACAGCTGCAAATGCCCTGCCAAATCATGAATTTTCGTGCAAATTTGTCGGCAAAAACAAATTTAAATTTGGCTGGAACATCCCCCCGAGCCGTTGCCAAGTAAAATTTTTGACCTGGGAATTGCCCGAAGTCAGCCTTGACATAGGTTTCATCGTCCATCAGAAGACACCCGTCGAACTTGGTCAGCACCTGGTCGTATAGCTTCCGAGCACGGATTTTGGCCACACTATTCTGTTTTATGGTCCGATTTGGCTGTTTGCTAGCTTGATACGACTTGATTCCTTCCCGGAGTCGAGTTCTCCTCACGGTACTACGGGCAGCACCGAATTTTCTGGCCAAATCACGGTCCGACAGATTGGGATTCCTCTTAATCGTCTTCAAAATCTTACCACGCAGTTGCCGGTCGACAGTTCCACTCCGACGATTGGCTTGAGGCTTCCGATTCGTCGTCAATGTTTCCTTATACCGTTTGATAACGCGCCATACAGTATTTCTGGGCAATTTCAGCTGTTTAGCTAGCCTAGATGCAGACCACAATGGATTTTCCAAATAACTGTGCACAATTTTTTCCCTTCTTTCGGCTTTCATGTTGATTGTTTACAAAGTACAGTCGATTTGCGGAATGTCAAAAATACATACGTGAAGCTGACAAAATTCCCGACACGTGAGCGCCAAGAACTTCCAAATCCGTCCACCAGGAGCGCCACAATAAAGGGCGATACGGTCAAAATTTGGTCAATATCAACTTGACGTATTTCTTTCAATTTTGCATTTAAAAAACCTGAACACCCCTCATTTTGAAGGTGTGTGTGTGTAGAATGTTGCTCCTATTTTGATTTTGGAATTCACTCTTCAGTTGTCAAAATGCCGTCCAAGCAAGAAGAGCAGCGTATCAAAATTTTGCTCGCGCATCGCGAAAATCCGAGCTACTCGCACGCAAAGTTGGCAAAATCGCTAAAAGTTGCCAAATCAACCGTTACAAATGTAATTAAAGTGTTTGGGGAACGTTTGTCGACAGCCAGGAAGTCTGGATCGGGGGGAAATCGAAAACCGGAAGCCGCTGAGACGACAAAGAGAGTTGCCGGTAGTTTCAAGCGAAACCCTAACCTATCTCTCCGAGATGCCGCAAATAAGCTGGGTGTATCGTCTACAACCGTGCATCGAGCCAAAAAACGAGCAGGACTATCGACTTACAAGAAGGTAGTGACTCCAAATCGCGATGATAAACAAAATACGACGGCCAAAGCGCGATCCCGGAGGCTGTACACGACGATGCTGACGAAGTTTGACTGCGTGGTAATGGACGACGAAACCTACGTCAAAGCCGACTACAAGCAGCTTCCGGGACAGGAGTTTTATACGACAAAAGGAAGGGGAAAGGTAGCAGATATTTTCAAGCACACGAAACTGTCAAAGTTCGCAAAGAAATATCTGGTTTGGCAAGCCATCTGTACCTGTGGCTTGAAAAGCAGCATTTTCATAGCTTCCGGGACTGTCAACCAAGAAATTTACGTGAAAGAGTGTTTGAATAAACGTCTGCTGCCTTTCCTGAAGAAACACGGTTGTTCCGTACTGTTTTGGCCGGATTTGGCATCTTGCCATTACGGTAAAAAGGCCATGGAGTGGTACGCCGCCAACAACGTGCAGGTGGTTCCCAAGGACAAGAACCCTCCCAACACGCCAGAGCTCCGCCCAATTGAGAAATACTGGGCTATTGTCAAGCGGAACCTAAAGAAGACCAAAAAAACTGCTAAGGACGAGCAGCAGTTCAAGGCAAACTGGCTTTCTGCGGCGAAGAAGGTGGACAAGGTGGCTGTACAAAATCTGATGGCAGGGGTCAAGCGTAAGGCCCGGCAATTCGGATTTGGAAAAGCGGAAGCCTAACTGAATATTTTTCCTGAATTTTATACTAATTGAACTTGAAAAAGAAATTTAATTTGATTTTTTAAATAAACGATTTCACCGATTTACACGCGTTTTCCCTTGACCAAATTTTGACCGTATCACCCTTTATGAGCAAAAGTTTGTTCCAATTCTAAATGAAGCAAGCCTTAGTATATATTGACAACTAATTACAGGATTTAACGGTTAAAGAGTAAGATCTTAATGTCAGGGAGAGCATCGAAGTAATCAAAATTTTTGGAAAGAATAAGTATAAATGATAGCTCATTACCATATGGGTCATTCCGTTCGAAGTGATCAAGAAAAATTGCAAACGTGTTTTCGACTTTCACCGATCTACCACACATATAAAGTGTGTCCCACAGCAAAGTAAATCACGGAAAAAACGCTGTAGAAAATTACCTAGTTGACCGATCCTTTTCAAACTTTCAAACAATAAAATATAACCCATTGGAGCATCATTAGCGGTGAGGTGCCAAACCCATTTTAGCAGCGCATCATCATTGCTTCACACCGTACCGGTCGCTGCTAAACGGCTGGCTGGCTTTCGGGAAGCATCAAGTGCGCAAATATAGCAGCCCGATAGCACTAACAATCAATGTGCAACTAGCGATTTGAAATTGGTTCACTGTTGTAGAGCCCCTAGTTCCGAAGTACACCTTGCAGTCTGCACCTTGCCATGCATTCTTGCACTTTTCAGTACCTTTTGGTACATGTATCTTTGTTTTTGTTTTGATTCGCTATGTTATTTTGACAGAATATTTGGGGCGAATCATTAGGCTTGGGTCCGAACTAGCACTTCCTGAGCCAAAAAAAAAATCGTTTTCTTCATGACTATCCACTCGCTGATAGCACCACGAGAAACGGCTGCTGCTTGATGAAATGAAATTTGGGTCGTTGGATTTTCAAAAGAGCTGTCACCAAGGGGTGAGTCGCCTGGAACAGTGTGCCTGGCACACCGTAGAAGAAAATCTTACACCATACCAGAACATGTGTGGCACTCTGTGGCACACTTTTGACATTTGTACTTTTCGAAGAAGTAACCTGGTAGGCCTGGAAAATTGACGTTGTCTGTTGTTGTGGTGTTGTTTTGATTTGTTTGTTTCGTCACGCAACAGACATAAGTTTTAGAAAAGAATGATTAAAAGTGATTTTTTGTGCCTCCTGTTTGTTTAAGCAAAATCTTGAGTGGAACAACGGATGAGGAAAGCGATTAAATTAATAAGTCGTGACATGATATCATTTAGCAGTTATAATTAAAGGCACATTTTTAGAGCAAATTGGCGGCACAATATGGAACCATCAACCTCCATTACCTCCAGTCGTTGGCTCAGCTAACCATCGAGATGTTCCAAGAGATTGAAGAGGACATGTGGATCATGACTGAGAGGCTTTTTGAAGAAGTTGCAGCTGGTGGAACTCCGTTCAGCAAAGATCGAAGGAAGGGTACTGGTACATGTACAGTCTGACCAGGCATAGTAGTAATGTTCATTTCCGAATGCCAGAATGGTCATCAAGGAAATTACGCCAAACATATTCGGACATATCCTAATTAAATTAAAAATTAAATATAATTAGTCACTCTCATGCTGCAGTGCAGTTTGTAAGCCTCAGCAATGCCGACGGAGGAACATTTTTAGAGATTACTACTAGTATCTCACACAACGACACATATATCATATCTTGTGATCCATTGAGTGGGCCAAGGAATTGAATGCCAAATTGTTCGAGTGGATTAGAGTCCATGCAAGAAGCAAGGATTAAAGAAGATTATGATGGAATGCATGAAATACACATTATATTAAACGGTTAAAATTAACAACTCAACATAATCACACATGAATCGAATAATCAATATTATTACAGCGAAATATCGCATGGAAGATACGGTTTGATACATTTTGTTATAATGCCGGGTGATTCTGCTATCATAGGGTGGAGTTGCGTCTCGTTCATTATTTTCACAGGCGTACGTGAGCTGATGAGAAAGACGATAAACTAATAATAAATATATGACAGTTTATAGGAATTCTCGCACTTACTTCCAGCGCTTAGCTTTATGAGCTTTTATTCTTTATCACTGAAATTCGCTGTCTCAAAACAAAAGTATCAAAAACGCGGTTACCACAACAAAAACCTTGACCGCAACTCAAATCACCTGGAAATTTTTGCAAAGCTCAACAAAACAATCGCCTGGTTGCCAGGGGTAGCCAAAACATAACGATTGAACTGCCAAATTACCGTGGCACACATGGGCACCTATTGGCACACTAAACCTACCATCGTAACGCTTAGAGGCACACTAAAAAAAATGGGCACAAGGAATATTGTGTTAAGTGACTCACCCTTGGCTGTCACCTTCAATCTCCAGGGCTAAAAATGTTTGTACAAAAAGGGCTAAAAATGTTTGCACAAAATCACATATAAATTACTGAAGAAATGCAGACAAGTTTCTACCATAAAATCACTGCCGGTCAGTGGGAGATGACACACACACACACACACACACACACACACACACACACACACACACACACACACACACACACACACACAACACACACACACACAAACAAACTGACAAACGTAAACAATGGCTTCTTCCGTAAATTACTCGTGATACAAAGTCCATCCATGCAAGCCACCAATTCTATTAAATAGGAGGACTCTTCCTCTACTAAATCATCGTGGAGGATCATTCAAGCGAGTTTTCAATGCCGAAAAATTTGCGGAAGAAGCCATTGTTTACGTTTGTCAGTTTCGTCCTTATGAAAAAAAATTCCCAGAGTTTCAAACTTCAACGTGAATATTATTTCCTTACCTTAAGTTTTTGCCCAATCAGTGACGAAATCGTTTGAACCAGGGTTGACAGGGGAGGATAAATTCCATCTGCCAAGTAATATCCGGCAGTGTATGCTCGTCCATTTGTTTTAAACTCTACAGCGGGAGTTCTGCCACAGTAGAGATTTGCAAATAACGGTGAACGCTCCAAAACGTTGATATCATTCGTAGACCCTTTGCATACCAAAGAAGGCATGCCAAATCCAAAGATCGTGAGAAGCTACTGCTTCAAGTACAATCGTAGGATTCTTCCCTTTTCCTTTGTACTGCCCAGCCCAAGCAGTGGGACAGTTCTTCCACTCCCAGTGGCAACAGTCTAACGAGCCCAACATTCCTGAGAATGCGCGGTTTTGGCCTTCGTCCAGCAACTGTTTTGATTCGTTCCTGTTCGGGGATCGCAAATATCCTGCTCCAAATACATTTACAACCGTACGGCAGAATTCCAGCAGACAGTTGCAAGCAGTCGACTCTGACATACGACCGTATTCATCAATTGCATCTGCGGGGGTGTCGTAGGCTAATTGGCGAATTGCAGCAGTGTATTTCTGATGTGTCGTTAGTCCGAGTTTACCGAGTGCACCTGCTCGTTGCACAAAGTATACATTCGCCGCTTGTACGTCGTTAGAGATGCGCAAGAAAAGAGTTCGACACACCCGAAACCGTCTACGGAACTGAACGTTGTTGTATGTCGGATTTACCGAGAAATAATCCGCCACCAAACGCTGCGCTCCTTCTTGCGCCAATTGGTCAATGTTGGCTCGTCTCCTGGCACACCTTCCATGTTTACTCGCACATACAGTCTCGGCTACCATGGCCTGTGCCTGAATGAGCATCTCACTCATCAGGTCCAAATCTCGAGTAATTCATGAGTAGGGCCTAAAAGCCATTTGTAAGCAATGACTTTAAACGTTGACCTCTCACGAATCACGGGAATCCTACTATATCCAGCTACTCCATATGGTAGAACTAACATTCTTCTAGCAGATGCTACTTTTATTTCACGAGAGTGATTTAATATTCAAGAGAAATTGACTTGTCATGTCATTGTTTACAGACTTTTAACATGAATTACTCGAAAAATCATCATACATTCGGCTCCTACCGGTTAGGAATAAGGTAACTAAATTAACAGCCGCGATAGCAACGACCGGTGTGATGAAAGGTGGCAAAGCTAAAATGAGAGCGCTGTGAGTAAATCAAACAGTCACTCAAATGACCACGACCGTTACGGTTGCTCTTAGTAAGCTTTTGGCATATTTATTTCAATACCATAACCGTACGCTCGCACCTTACGCTTAACTCCACTCATTAGGCTCTGTACAAGATCTGGCTGCAGCGTCTTCTGTACGGAAACCCACTTTTTCTTCATGTCTTCCTCAGATTTGATCTCCTAGGGGTGCTTTCTTAGTGCCTACTTCAAATAGCCCAGTATTTTTCGATGGGTCTTAGTTCTGGTGCGTTGGGGAGGTTCATGTCCTTGAGTGCGAAAGTGACCCCGTTGGCTTCGTACCACTCCATGACAATATTTGAATAGTGGAAAGAAGCTAGATCCGGCCAGAATATCATCAAAGGAAGCAGACGTTTCTGTAGACACTCCTTGAGGTAGATCTCCCCGTTTACAGCCTCGATAGTCACCTTCTGGGGCGGGATGAAGCCTTTAGAGGTCTTCGTAATGGATGTCGCTATATTTGGGGCTTCCTGTTCACTGTTTGCAGCTCAATTTGCTAAAAATCTGAACGCCCAGCAGTTTCATGAACAATACCCATTAGTCCCCAAAGTGATAGTCAAGAACCATTACGTCAATGACTTCTTGTATAGTGTGGACACGATGAAGGAAGCATTCGAGCTGGCGCAGCCGGTGATGATGGTGCATTCCAAAGGTGGATTTAAAGGGCGATACGGTCAAAATTTGGTCAATATCAACTTGACGTATTTCTTTCAATTTTGCATTTAAAAAACCTGAACACCCCTCATTTTGAAGGTGTGTGTGTGTAGAATGTTGCTCCTATTTTGATTTTGGAATTCACTCTTCAGTTGTCAAAATGCCGTCCAAGCAAGAAGAGCAGCGTATCAAAATTTTGCTCGCGCATCGCGAAAATCCGAGCTACTCGCACGCAAAGTTGGCAAAATCGCTAAAAGTTGCCAAATCAACCGTTACAAATGTTATTAAAGTGTTTGGGGAACGTTTGTCGACAGCCAGGAAGTCTGGATCGGGGGGAAATCGAAAACCGGAAGCCGCTGAGACGACAAAGAGAGTTGCCGGTAGTTTCAAGCGAAACCCTAACCTATCTCTCCGAGATGCCGCAAATAAGCTGGGTGTATCGTCTACAACCGTGCATCGAGCCAAAAAACGAGCAGGACTATCGACTTACAAGAAGGTAGTGACTCCAAATCGCGATGATAAACAAAATACGACGGCCAAAGCGTGATCCCGGAGGCTGTACACGACGATGCTGACGAAGTTTGACTGCGTGGTAATGGACGACGAAACCTACATCAAAGCCGACTACAAGCAGCTTCCGGGACAGGAGTTTTATACGGCAAAAGGAAGGGGAAAGGTAGCAGATATTTTCAAGCACACGAAACTGTCAAAGTTCGCAAAGAAATATCTGGTATGGCAAACCATCTGTACCTGTGGCTTGAAAAGCAGCATTTTCATAGCTTCCGGGACTGTCAACAAGGAAATTTACGTGAAAGAGTGTTTGAATAAACGTCTGCTGCCTTTCCTGAAGAAACACGGTTGTTCCGTACTGTTTTGGCCGGATTTGGCATCTTGCCATTACGGTAAAAAGGCCATGGAGTGGTACGCCGCCAACAACGTGCAGGTGGTTCCCAAGGACAAGAACCCTCCCAACACGCCAGAGCTCCGCCCAATTGAGAAATACTGGGCTATTGTCAAGCGGAACCTAAAGAAGACCAAAAAAACTGCTAAGGACGAGCAGCAGTTCAAGGCAAACTGGCTTTCTGCGGCGAAGAAGGTGGACAAGGTGGCTGTACAAAATCTGATGGCAGGGGTCAAGCGTAAGGCCCGGCAATTCGGATTTGGAAAAGCGGAAGCCTAACTGAATATTTTTCCTGAATTTTATACTAATTGAACTTGAAAAAGAAATTTAATTTGATTTTTTAAATAAACGATTTCACCGATTTACACGCGTTTTCCCTTGACCAAATTTTGACCGTATCACCCTTTACTATACGTAACTGGTTGTCCAGCTCAGTTGAAGTGCTCTCACGTATCGGGGATCAGAAAGTGGAGTCATTCAAGTTCTTTGAAGTATCAAAATCAACCGCTTACGAACGAGTTCTTGGAATCATTTGGAATCCAAATCCTGATGTTTTCGTATTTCAAGGACTGTTCACAGAACAGGTTTGATCGCTGCTCCATGATACTGTCATCCCGACGAAACGGCAAACTCTACGCGTCGTAATGAGCATGTTCGATGCTTTGAGATTGGTAGCAGTATTCGTTGTTCGCGGAAAAGTGCTCATACAAAACATATGGCGGTGCAAGACGGACTGGGACCATCCCATTCCAAACGACCTACTCGACCCATGGAGACGATTGACTAAGCTGAGGAGGACTCGCTCGAGCAAGTTAAAATCCCACATTGTTACTTCCCTGGGTTATCGAGGGAAGAGTTATCGCTCGTTGGAGCTAACGGGTGTCCACTAAATAATGAGAACGAAAAGAATGGGTCAGGAAAAAAATACCAGTGAAGTTTTGTTCAAACTGATTTATTTTATTAAAATGGTCAACTTAAATCTTCAAACTAAGTTTAGTGAATATTGTCATATGGTCCGTGGTCCGCCGTGCGGCGCAGCTTAGTCGTTATGCTGGAACATGACCGTTGGACGGCAGCCACATCGATTTTTCGGATGCAGCTTTTGATCCTGTTGGTAAGTTGCTTGGTGTTCTTGGCCTTCCAATTATCCTTGTATACCATGGAGCTCAAAAGACCGAAGAAATCCTCGATAGGACGGCACTGTGGCAAATTTGTCGGATTCCGGTCTTTTGGGACATATGGTATATTTTGGCTCTCCAAAAACGTTAGCGTTTTTTTTGCGTAGTGCGATGATGCCTTGTCCGGCCAAAACACGTATTTGCCATCCGAGTGATGTTGTTTAAGAAATGGGATGAGTATTTTCTGCAAACACTCTCTTTGGTACACCTCCTGGTTGATGGCCAAACCGCTTGGTTTGAACCACGGCTTCGAAATACCCTTATCGGATATTACGATGTATAACATAACCTTCGATTCAAATTTGTGCTTGAACTTATACATTACTTTTGGAGGAGTAGTAGATTTGCCCTTAGTGTAGAATCGGTCGTTTCCCGGTATCTGAGACTTCGAAAGAGGAAAGTAGCTTTCGTCGTCCAGAACGAAAGATTTTCCGCCGAAATTCCGAGTCATCCCCGCCCTTGGGGTTTCCCGGTTTGGATCTGCTCATCTGTGTACTCTGGGGATCTGGTTTTCTTTCTACACACTATTCCTTCTTTCTTTAGCGTCTTGCAGATGAGTGACTTCGAACAATGGAACTTTCGGGCTGCTTCCCGTTGACTTACCGAATCCTTGTTGTTGAACATGCTGCGCAGCGAGCGGAGCGTTTTCTCATTCATTATTTTCGCTGGACGGCCGCAACCTTTCTTCCGGGTTACTCTCATGCATGCCAGGATACGGTATACGGTGGATACCGGAACTTTTTCACGACAAAAATGGTCCACCGTGTATTTTTTTCCACGATCTTCGTTCGCTTGAAAGAATTGTACAACGCGCGCGCGCAGTTCTTCCTGTTTCGACGGCATGCTGAACACGACTGAACATGTTAGAGTGAAATAAGAGTGTATGAAAATTTTCTGGAGAGTGCAACGATTCATTCATCTAAAGTGACATTTCTATGCGGCCGTTTTTGTTCTGATGGAAAAGTATTGAAATCATTCTCATTTTTAGTGGACACCCGTTACATTTTTTTTGTGTCGTTGGAGAGGACCCCGCCGCCGCCGCCGCTTTTTTTCTAAAAAAAAAAAAAAGACCCCCCCCCCCTCCCCCCCAAAAAAAAAAAAGTGTTTATATAACCCTCTACCAAAACAAAAAAAAAGACGCGGGCGGCGCGGAAGAAAGCCCGAACAAACAAAGAAGAAAAAAACACCCCCCCCCTTTTTTTAGAGCTCCGAGGATTTTTTCGGCCGCGCCCCCCCAAAAAAAAAGACAGGAAGTCTATTTAAATATGACGGAAAATTTTTTGCTGACCCCCAGTGAAGAAAAGAGTGGTGGTTCCTTCCCCCCCGATGGTGCCCCCCAAACCGCGAAAATGGGGGAAAGGCCCCAATATTACAACCAGTAGTCGATGGTTTCTAGCTCCAGCATTCTTGTATCAACAACCAGAAGTCTGGCCGCACCAAGACCCTTGTGTGACTGAAGAAGATCCGGCGGAACTTCGAGCAACTCGAAGTGGGAGCGTTTGGTACGGTACGTGCAGTAGCGTACGTACATAGGTTTGTCAACAACTGTCGTCGTAAAGCCAAGCAGGAGTCTACAGAGATATCTGTTTGTTGAATCGGGACGAATTGCGAGGAGTGGAACGGACCATCTGTAAGCTGATTCAGTGCGAAGAGTATGGAGATGAGATCGTTATCCTGAAAAGAAACCAGTATCTAACTTTGGATCAGCAGCTGAAGCTCGAAAAAAGCAGTAAAATTCTTAAACTGTCTCCTGTGTTAGCGGAGCGACTTCAAATTTCCTGTTATTCTTCCCAAAACACACTATGGGACGCATCTCTTAGTTGACTGGTACCATCGTCAAAGCAAACACTACAACATGGAGACAGCAGTGAATGAGATGCGGCAGAAGTTCCATATATCAGAGATGCGAGCTGCATTCAAGAGGGTAATAAAGCTCTGCCAGTGGTGCAAGATCTACAAGGCGTCTCCAGTGGTCCCAAGAATGGCTCCACTTCCTCCAGCAAGAACTGCTTCGGGCCTCTCTTGATCAAGCAAGGACGCATTGAAGTGAAGCGTTGGGTGGCCCTTTTCACCTGCTTGACGATTCGTGCTGTGCACCTTGAAGTGGTGACTAGTTTGTCGGCGGAATCCAGCAAGATGGTAATTCGGCGTTTCATTGCACGGAGGTGGGGAGGGGGCTCCCGCTGAAATATACAGCGATCGAGTAACCAATTTCGTGGGAGCTAATAGTGAGCTGAAGCGAAATTTGCTGCAAATCGAATTTTTGCGTGACGTAATTAATGGACGTTCCCTTACTTACATGCCTATAGACTCTGAAGCTCATCAAGCATTGACACCGAACTGCTTCTAGATGCTGAGTACGAGTGCACCCAAAAGTTGAAAAGGTGGCAAAAAATGCAATTGCTGTTTTTGCAATCAAATCTTGAGAAATCTGTATGATTCAAAAAAGGCACTTTTGCCCATCATGATCCACAATGCGTTTTATGGTATAAACGAAGCCATGCAAGTGTGTGCAAGCGGTTGGCAGCACATAGATACCTCGAAACAAATTTAGCGCTGTGTGCTTAGTGCCTCGACAGTAGAAGCAACCGTTGATTCAATATGAGGGAGACAATACCACAAAATGCTGCAACGCTATCGGCCACTGTTGTAATTCCGCTGTCAAGTGGTCTATTTTTATTTTCTCTCGTCATCGCACTCCCATCTCCCTCTCATCAAGTTTGTCCTTCTTGATCACCACGCGAAGCCATGCAAGTGTGTGCGAGCGACATTTGCTTTGTTGCTGTACCACTGAGTGCCTCGACAATCGAAGTAACTGTAGGGCTTTTATTCCATTCTCTTGTTCAACTTTTTAAAATGGCTGAATGGTTACTACCCGGCAGCCTTGGTGAAAACACCAAACCGCACGAGAGCCGAACTTGACTGCAAACACACCACTATGTGGCTATAATTTACCACTTCAGTTTCGTGCATATAGATGAACCCGCAAGGCAATGGACGCGACACGAGTGTACACGCTCGTGTTTTGCTTTAGACACCGTGTCTTGATTTTTGGGGAAACACCCGAGCCGAGGTTACGATCAGGGTTGCCACATGCACAGATTCATCTAGATTGACACAGATTTTTTTAATTTTTTTCATACAGATATCTGTATGTAGAGATTACAGATTTTTGAGATAAACCAAGATTTTTAAGATTTTTGAGAATTGCTTGTCCACTTTAAAACTTCAAATTTATAATATGCGTACATTTCAAGATCCAACTTTTTACCAATTCTACTTTCATTGTGTTGTTTAAGGCCCATGAAGCAAAACAAAACAATTGACACTGACACCAACAACCAATAGGAAACTAGCGAATTAAAATTGGCACCTGACACCTTGCACCACGCAATACATTTTTCCGCTTTCCTGTACAAGAATCGTTGTTTTTGCTTTGATTCGCGTTGTTAATTTAACAGAATATATGAAAGGTTCTTCAGTTTGAAAGTCAGTTTGTGCGTGTGCCTCAAAATGATTTCTTCATAAATTTTTTGAGATAATCTTTTATTTTTTTTATAGAATTTCTCAAAATTTCTATGAAAAGTTCCCAAACATTTCTTGAGATATTCCTTCTGGCGTTGCTATAGGTATTCTTCAGGAGTTTGTAGGCATTCCTTTAGGGATTTTTTCAGGAGTTTCGTCTGGCATCTCATCGGCAGTATTTCAAAATATTCTTGTGGTGATTTTTTTGGAACTTGTACAGTTTAGTGATTCTAAAGGAATCTTGGAGGACACCTGAAAGAACTACATAAAAACTATAAGGTAATTCTTGGAGAAAATCTTGATTTGTTTGGAGAAATCTAAGAAGAATGTTTTGCATGAATTCCATAATCTTATTTATTTAATTCTGAATTTTAAAAAATCCGAAAGGGGTTTTGTAGAATTATTTTTTAAATTTTGTCTAAAATGTTTTTCGCTGGAGAAGTATGTTTTTCAATGTTCCTTAAGAGAATTTCCTACAGAGATTTCTACAAAAAATACTGTTCTTCCAATTTAGGAGCGTTTTCCTGCATTCATTCAGAGGAATTTTGGAGAGATAGAATAATGTTCTCGATTGTTATTTTTGCTATTCAAAGCATAGTTGTTTTGAACGTGATTTTTTGTTATCTTTAATGAGCTTTGGATCAGATGGAGCATCGGTAATAATGGGTTCTGACCGATCCGTCCAGAAGCTGCTGAAACGTGACTGTCCCCATTTTATAATTATCAAGTGTACTGGCTCCTTGTGCAATCTACGCATACGAAAAGCTGCCTTTGTACCTGTAACAGTAGTTCCGGTCCGATACAATACAAGGAATTACAGACGAAACAAAGTATCTTGGAATTAAAACCTTTAAAAGTTCTGCATCCATTCACCACCAGATGGCTATCGTTCGAGTCAATTGTCAAAAGGAATTTGGAACGGTTTTCGGAGCTCGTGTTGTTTTTCTCGTTCCAAGCCAACTGCGACAACAATCAAACCACACAGCGCATTTTCTGTCAATCTAATGACAGGATGCCCATTAGCAATAAAGCACCGTAGCAGCGTTCCAGTCAGAAGCTCCGGAATTCCCGAACATGTGCAATCAGCTGAATTCTCACCAATGGTTCTCCTTGTAAATATGTGTTAGGGTGATTACCTAAGACATGTGACGGATTTCAGAGTTCTTTATTTAGAGAAACATCTTCGTAAGAAATCGGAAATATATATATCGGAGTAGCAGCAGGAGAAATGCTCAGTTCCGGAACTCTCGATGATACCAGAAAGGAGGCTTTTTCGATCTGCTGTGCTATACCGCCTACACCGAGTTGGTTAAACAGATCACTAAGCGCTTTGATCTGAACGAATCCAATTCTGATTACTTCATCAAGCGTCGACCCCAAGATGCTGCACCCTTTGAAGGAGTTCTACTGGATCAGATCTTCTTTGAAAGCGATGATGAACAGGCCATAGAAAATGAGTTTCGTGAGCTGTGGACGGCAATCATCGGCGAGGAAATTGAGGTGGAAGAATCGGATGACTTGAAAACTTGTTGGAGAAAACTGCTAAGTTTCAAACGAGCAGATGGGAAGAATGCTTTTCACTTGCTAAGAAAGTTCATTGCGAACTTTCTACTAATTCCTGTACTACTAGTTAGAAAGAATATCCGTTTTGCTGTGGTGTGATGTAGGGAAACCGATAAATACACTTAAGCCCTATTGAAAAGACCGTTTTGTAATGGCCAATCACAATAAATGTGCTCTGATGAGTATATATCTGTTTTATTTTGCATTCAACTCAATAGCAATTATAAAAAAGAAGTGCATAAGCAGGCATCTGAAAAGTTTCTATTCTACCTTTACAGCACATAGTTTAAAGCTAAGATTTTTGCCAAGATTCTCTGCAGTAAAACACAGATAAACAAGATTTTTTTAACTACACCCCTCCAATTCACGAAAATAAATACCCCCACACCCAATCAAACACTCGGCGTTTCTCTGGTGTTCTCCGAAACATCATACACGATGTCCGAAGCCAAAACACGAGCACTGGCATTGGTGTTGTACCTACCGCGTTGCGTGTAAGTCTGGAAGCACGAAGTCAAAGTGGTGAATTTATTACACGCGCTAGCGTGGTAAAAAATAGCTCGACGTGCAGTGTAGTGTTTGGACATGGCTGCAACACCCAAAATAAAAAAGCAAGATTGTAATGCAATTTCGAATGATTTTGTTTCATTTCTCGTAATGGATCGTAACTTGGAGAAAAAATGCAACATTGGTCGTGGGCAAAAAAGCATCACGTCAATTTGCTTTGAAAATTTTTATGTGTGCGTGGGTTGTGCAGTGTATTAGTTGTTGAGTATAAAATTGGAGTCCGGGCTGACAAAAAACAAAAATTCGAGACGCTACCAAGATTCGACCCGCAGCCGCCAGCGTTGCGGCTCTAAATAGTAACCATTCAGCCTCTTTAACAAGTTGAAGTGAATGGAATAAAAGCCCTACAGTTGCTTCGATTGTCGAGACACTCAGTGGTACAGCAACAAAGCAAATGTCGCTCGCACACACTTGCATGGCTTCGCGTGGTGATCAAGAAAGGCACACTTGATGAGAGGGAGATGGGAGTGCAATGACGAGTGAAAATAAAAATAGAACACTTGATTGTGGAATTACAACAGTGGCCAATAGCGTTGCGGCATTCTGTGGTATTGTCTCACCCATATTGAACCAACGCTTGCTTCGACTTTCGAGGCACTAAACACACAGCGCTAAATTTGTTTCGAGGAATCTGTGTGTTGCCAACAGCTTGCACGCACTTGCATGGCTTCGTTTATACCATAAAACGCATTGTGGATCATGATGGGCAAAAGTGCCTCTTCTGAATCATGCAGATTTCTCAAGATATGATTGCAAAAACTGCAATTCCGTTTATTGCCACCTTTTTAACTTTTGGGTGTACCCGGAGACGTGACGCTGGCGACCACGGTTCGAATCTTGGTAACGAAATTGAATTTTTGATTTTCTGTGTGCCCGGACTCCAATCTTATACTCAACAACTAATACACTGCACAACCCACGCACACATCGAATTTTTCAAAGCAAATTGATGTGATGCTTTTTTGCCCACGACCAATATTGCATTTTTTCTCCAAGTTACGATCCATTACGAGAAATGAAACAAAATCATTCGAAATTGCATTACAATCTTACTTTTTTATTTTGGGTGTGGAGTTAACCAACCGACTAGGGAGGTGCTGAATGAAAAGGCGGTGTCGTATTCAAACTGGAGCTTATACCAGCAGCTGTTGGACCAGTTTTGGAGACGGGGGATCCAAGAATACCCTCCAACGATTACGAAACGGACGAAGTGGTATGCCGATTGCAAGCCAATCCAACCTGTAGACTTGGTAGTTGTAGTGAAGAATCGTCTACGCAATTGATGGCTAAGGGGTCGAGTGATACGGGTATTTCCGGGTCGTGATGGACAAGTACGAAGCGCGGAGGTGAAGACCGCTACAGGAGTACTGCAAAGACCGGTGGCTAAGCTAGTCGTACTAAAAGTGAGTGGTATACCAAGAGTGGACTCAGAGCAATACGGGTCAGGGAATGTTGCGAGCGGCACCCGCTATACGAAAGAACAACGGGACTGATTGGGTAAATCGACCTATCTGCGTGTCCCTTTCGAATTCGGATTCGGTCTCGGTAAGCAGCGAAGCTGTCATGCGAAGTGTCAGCATGAACGTCATACAGCATTGTCAAGGCTACTGAGCTACTGTTTTGAATAGACGAATACTTTTTCGCAGTATCATTGTTGTCATTGCAAAATACGTCAAACGTGAAATTATTATTCTAATATTATTCCCTAATTTAAAGTAAATAAAACTATGTTCGCCTTAAATTATATTATAAATACTTATTGTAAAACACGGTTCATAGATTGTACGCACATTGACACTTGTTACAAAGGAACGAACATTGAACGTAAAATACTAAAAAATGTAGGTAACCTAAAAACTATGTCATGCAACATCAATTCAAACTAATTATAACTATTCTAGCTGAAAGCTTACTCTAAAGCAAAAAAATGACTCTTTTGTTGAGGGCCCGAAACGTTCCGTTGCCGTAATAACCTGCTAAATCCATAATCGAAGCAAACGACGTTTCAACACTTGAGCTACACTCATTTGTACTAAAAATGTGTTCTATGCTCTAGAGATTCCGGGATCCTTGTTAGAAACTGATACTAAGTACGCAGTGGAATTGAGTTCTCGGCATCTTCTTAAGTAGACATCTTATCAACACTTCCGTCCCATCCCAGCAGATCGTAAGAACAGTGAAAACAATAGAGGAAAAGCCTGCCACACCCAATGCAGCTCTGGCGCTTCCATCGTCTCTACAGCAGCTCTACAACTACAGGAGAGTGCATGGTCGTAAAGTGCTTTGCTATGCTATCAACTTTCAACTTAAGAGTAATTTAAAAGCCTTTTAAGCTGCTAAGAATAGGGCTGTATAGAAACGTTGGAAGTAGCATTGAACCGTCACTAATGTTAACATATAAATTGCGGTAGGCACTGGCAAAAATCTGAAAACATTCGAAAAATTCATCAGAGCGGATGCACGGATAACCTTCGGCACTCTTATCGGTAACTTCCATCCAAATGGATTCCTAAGTCGGGTAGTGGTGCCATGTTTATGCAGCTCGGGAAAACGGATAACGGTGTCAGCTTGCTGCAAACCCAATCGCTCCCATTCCACCCGTTTTCGATTTGCTTTCTTCGCAATATTTGCTAGATCGAGACGAAGCGCCATCGATGCTGATGATTGTAAATAACAGGACGGTTTTCTTTTACATTATGTTTTATTGAATTTTGAGCCGTTGTCGTTGTCGGCGTCGGTGGCGGCGACGGCGGCGACGATATTGTCGGTATGGATCCGGATGGTATCAACATCAGCAGCGCCAGTAGGAATAGAGGGGGGAGATTTGCCATGTCATGAGGCGATATTGAACCATGTTTTCCGTTTGCGCTACTCGATGAATGGGGAAATGAATATCGGATTCAGGCTGAATGGTTGATTTTCGGTGGCTTTCCTATATCCATTCCCCAGTCAGCGGATAAAATTAAGCTCGTTATGAGGCTTTGAACGAGGAAAACATATTGATTGATTCAAATTGATCCAACAGAAGGGCGGCTTTGTTCAATCAGCTGTCTTGGGATTTAAAACCGATTGAAACCAACCAATAACCATTTTGTGTGAGTAATTTTGTGGGATTCATATCACGATAAATAACACTGGTCGACGGAGATTTTAAGACCCAGAGCTCCATGCCAGTTTCCGTTAGCTTACTTTATAACCTGAATCTCGAGATCCTTGGCATATAGCAAGTTGGTTTAGTTTGATTGAGTCCTTTCGGATGATGTTAACATTAATTCAGAACTCGCCCGCTCGTGGCACTAGTGTACATGTGAACTTTCGTATTACCTGTATTTTGAGATCTAGATCGTGTATAAATTTACTGTTTGTTAGTTAGTTGTAAAGTTATGAGCTACCAGCCGGTCGACTTAACAGTTCAGAATTGTTTCAATGCGTGGCACTGGTCTGCCTGTGAACTATGCAATGAATGTTTATCGCTAGTGTACATAAGAGGCTGATTACCCCAATATGAGTATTTTTGGTACGTTCTACTGACAACTTCAGGTAAGTCCTTCATAGAAGTTCTTCACAAAACTTCGGATAAGTCCTACAGAGAACTTCATGAAAGTTCTGCAGGGCACTTCAAGGAAGTTCTTCAGAGAACTTCATGGAAACTCTTCAGAGAACTTCAGAGAAGTTATTCAGAGAACTTCATGGGAGTTCTTCAAAGAACTTTGTGGAAGTTTTTAAGTGAAAATCATGGAAGTTCTACAGAAAACTTCAGGGAAGTTCTGCAGAGAACTTCAGGAAAGTTCTGCAGAGAACTTTAGACAAATTTTTATGAGAAGTGTTTGGAAGTTCTTCAGAGAACTTCATGAAAGTTCTACAGAGAACCCAGGAAAATTCTGCAAAGAACTTCAAGAAAATTCTTCAGAGAACTTCTGAGAATTTCTGCAGGGAACTTCAGAGAACTTCAGAGAAATTCTGCAGAGAACTTCAGGGAAGTTCTGCAGAGAACTTCAGGGAAGTCTTTCAGAAAAATTCCGGGAAGTTTTGCACAGAACTTCTGGAAAAATCTTCGGAGAACTTCAGGGAAGTTCCTCAGAGAACTTCAGAGAAGTTCTTCACATATAAGTCCCTCAGAGAACTCACTTCAAATAAGTCCCTCCGAGAACTTCAGGGAAGTTCTGCAGAAAATTTCAGGAAAGTCTTTCAGAGAACTTCAGGGAATTTTGTCAGAGAAATTCAGAGCAGTTTTTTAAGAGAATTTGAGGGAAGTTCTTCAGAGAATTTCAGAGAAGTTTTTCAGAGAACTTCAGGGAAGTTTTGCAGAGAACTTCAGGGAAGTTTATTCAGAGAACTTCAGGGAAGTTCTTCAGGGAACTTCAGGAAAATTCTGCAAAGAACTTCAGGGAAATTCTACAGAGAACTTCAGGGAAGTTTTTCAGAGAACTTCATGGAAATTCTTTAGAGAACTTCAGGGAAGTTATTCAGAGAACTTCATGGAAGTTCTTCAAAGAACTTTGCGGAAGTTCTTCAGAGAATTTCAGAGAAGTTTTTTAGAGAACTTAAGGGAAGTTTTGCAGAGAACTTCAGGGAAGTCTTTCAGAAAAATTCCGGGAAGTTTTGCAGAGAACTTTTGGAAAAATCTTTGGAGAACTTCAGGGAAGTTCCTCAGAAAACTTCAGAGAAGTTCTTCACATATAAGTCCCTCAGAGAACTCACTTCAGATAAGTCCCTCAGAAAACTTCAGGGAAGTTCTGCAGAAAATTTCAGGAAAGTCTTTCAGAGAACTTCAGGGAATTTTGTCAGAGAAATTCAGGGCAGTTTTTTTAGAGAATTTGAGGGAAGTTCTTCAGAGAATTTCAGAGAAGTTTTTCAGAGATCTTCAAGGAAGTTTTTCAGAGAAATTCAGGGAAGTTTTTTAAGAGAATTTGAGGGAAGTTCTTTAGAGAATTTCAGAGAAGTTTTTCAAAGAACTTCAGGGAAGTTTTGCAGAGAACTTCGGGGAAGTTTTTCAGAGAACTTCAGGGAAGTTCTTCAGGGAACTTCAGGAAAATTCTGCAAAGAACTTCAGGGAGATTCTGCAGAGAACTTCAAGGAAGTTTTACGACTCAAAGAATGGGAGCTCCTCGACGGTGACGTTAAAATTACTACACAATGGAACCGGTATGAGTCCTATTCATCATTTTTTAACATAGGATGGATTTTGCTTTTGTCATGATTTCGGTGCCTTAATCAATCGTTCTGTGACTTTGCATCTAGAAATTATTCAAGGTGTCTGACAAAATATTTCACGCGGAAAGATCAAACTAGGTAAGAATAATGTGCCGAGCCGATCCGGTTGACAAAAAACACTTTCGCGTATGAAACGCGGTGACTTAAAGACTGGACTCGGAAAAAATGAGACACACAAAAATGATCACCAAAAATTCATTTTAAATCGGATACTTCTCAAACTTTCAGGGATTAAATAACTATATATTAACTATGTTTTGGCATAATTAATTTATTGAATTTCCTCCCCCAAGCTGAATGCTCGTTCATTTCTCTTAACACTGCTCATGAGATCTTGGGCGAGGCTTTGTCCATCTTCCTTACACAATTTCTCCCAGTTTTTCTTCAAAGCTTCATCGGGTTTGAATGTTTTTCCGCTTTTCTTCAACTTCTTCTTCATTATCGCCCAGAACTTTTCGATCGGACGAAGTTCTGGTGTATTTGGCGGGTTCGCCTCCTTCGGGACCACATTAACGCCCTTCGCTTCGTACCAATCCATTACAGGCTTGGCGTAATGGCACGAAGCGAGATCCGGCCAGCGTGGGACCACGGTGAGAGCGGAGGAAGGGCAGCAAGCGCTTCTGCAAGCATTCCTCTCGATAAATCTGCCCGTTTAGGGGCCGGTTGTAACGAACGGCTTGCTGTACCGTCCGCACTCGCAGATCGCCTGCCACAACAGGTACTTCTTCGCGAATTTGTCCACCTTTCTCTTCCGGAACTTTTTCGGAACCTCCATGCGGGACGTACCGACAAAAAACTCGAGGCCGGGGATTTGTTTGATGTCCGCCTTGATATATGTCTCGTCGTCCATGACGAGACAGCCTGGCTGACCAGCCACTCACGGTACAGCTTCCGCGCACGCAATTTGGCCACCGTGTTTTGCTTGTCAGTCCGGTTTGGCGCCTTCCTGACCTTAAAAACACTACCCAGCCCGCTTCATGGTCTGTGGACGAACCACTTCGACGAATTGACCTTTTTGGCCACGTCTCGGGTGGAAAGGTTCGGGTTATTCTTAAAGTACTGCCTTATCTTCCGCGCCTTCTCTGGGTATTCCGTTTTCGGTTTTCGGCCGCTTCCAGCGCGCCGCTCGATGGTCTTCGTCTCCTGGAACATCTTCACAACGCGGAACTCGGTGGAATGGTGGATTCCAAGCCTTTTGCCGATCCATCTGTGTGACTGACCAGGATTATCGATCATCGCGCCCAAGATTTGCTGGCGTAGCTCTTCTTGTTTCGAATGCATTTTGAAAACTACTTGACGCGATAAAATTTTGCACACATAAACATAACACTCTAAACTAGTATTACCCAAAATTTCATTAATTTTTACCCACGCGATAAAAAGTTACACCCAAAACAAAGTGTCGCATTTTTTCCGAGTCCAATCTTTTGTATTGCATAACTCTTATGTTATGCTTACTAAGGTTTTTTGTTTTCCTGGTTTTTTACGCCAGTTGAACATATATTGAGAATGTTTGAGGATAGAAAGTGGAAGAGAGAGCGTAGGTTAATTTTTAGGTTTAAGTTTAGGTATGGTTTTTCATTAAGGGAGTCCAATTCTGACCATCACCCGTCAGGTCGGCTGGTTAGTATTGTCAATTGTCACGTTTTATTTTGGAAGAAATGATGACATCCATCCGCGGTTGTAAAAAAGAAACCAGTGCCGGACCGCCCAGCTACGATAAAATAACACATTTTAAACGTTTAGTGATAATTCGAATTAGTTTCGACGGATTTTCAAATTCCTCAAGTTTTCTCGTAATTGTTCTATGAAGACATTCAACATTTTACCTAGAGTTCAGCCCACCTCTTTCTTACCATTAGCTGACAACTCGTTTGTTTTGTAGAAATCTATGGAGAATAAAAGTTGGTGATTTTGCAGATGGAATTGTTATATACACGCTAAGATAAGATTACCTAAAGTAAGGTTTTAATAGGTTTTTCCTTTCTTTCAAACAATACCAAAATGTGCACTTTTATGCGGTTTTCGATATTTTTTACCGACTTTTCCGTATTCTTGTCTTAGCGTGTAGGTCGGATTTCTTTTCCGAGCTATTTGTTAGAGAATACTTAATTTTATTTTCAGTTCACGGTTGTGTATAAGTTTCGAATCTCGATGGATAACCTCCCATCTGCAAGCAACGTACAGATGAAAGTAGTCCACTTGCAAATATCAGCTGAGCAGAAAGCCGACACAACGTTACTGATAAAACTTCTATGGCTAGCTCAAGGGACTACCTTGGCCGTTTAAAATTTGCATGACGCACACAATTCCAAAGCATCACACGACTCGCCCAAGAATGCCACGTATCGAAATTCAAGTCAATGTATTTTAAAGCCTTGTTTACCGACTGCTTTAACATCTTGCCCAAACTGGCAGAAAACTGTCTGTGACCCGTGCCTTCGAGAACAAATTCCCCAACATTATTGAATCCTCTAATATGTGGGACAGGACACTTCAACCCCACACAATCGCACGCACGCACACTATACATAAAAGCACCATTCATTGAAATGCAAAGACCGAGCAATCCTCAGCTCTATCCATGGGCAAAATGGCACAACCGATTTGGTATCCCTTTCAACTTTTGACATTGGCCGTTTCGTATTCTACCTATCCCTATTTGTTGATTAGCATAAAAATGTTCAAATAATTTTGCCTCAATGCTTCATCCTTTTTATGATCCAAAAAAGAATACAGGCCTCTGTGTAATCGTTGCCATCCAAAGCAGGAAAGCACTCACATTTTGCGAGCGGATTTGAATGCCTGGCCGCAATATTCGCATGCATGGATGATCATTTACCGGAAAGCTTTGAAAATTATGCAAAGGCACCATTGGATTGCCACAGTACCTGTCGACGGATCCTATCGTAAAGACTAGAAAGCTTGGGGAGAAACTAGAAAGTCCACGTTAGCTAAAACTTGGAATCAAAGGGAAATGAACAAAACTTTCCTGTTCTCAGGAAAACAAAATAACATCCGCTTCCTTTACGCATTGGACACGAACCAGGCGAATTCGCAGCCTACTAGAATGGAAGGGAAAGTTTTTTTTTGTGTCTACTAAATTTCACATAAAGAAAAGCAGTTAGAAGCGTTTATCGAGCAAGGACGCAGCATAAGCTCGAGATGTTTATATACTTTTGGTTGGCAATAGCTAGTAGGCACCGAATATGAATGTGTCACGGAAACTGAGTGGGTAGTTTTCGTATCTACCCGACACTTTTCACATCAGTTTATCTTTATGGTTGATTTTTGTAGATATCAAAGAAGGGGATGTTCGTATTTTACTAGCAAATTCAGTTCGTCATCGTTACTAAAATGCCAGATGGATATGAGCGCTCAAAATTATATGAATAGTCGTGTGGTTCTAGTTAGTTCTAGTTGTGAGTTTATTGTACAAATTATAGTTCGTAGAGTGTGGTCATTGATCGTGGAGGACCCGTGATGTTTTTGAAAGGAAGGTGTTGTGACGATGGACGACAGGTGGATCGAATAGAATGGAAACAGTTTCTGTTTACAGCAGAGGCCATCCCGGCTTTGGATAATTGTTGTGAGGAGAGAGAGGGCGTGTATAGAGTTCTTAGGGGTTTTGACGTATGACTACGTCTTTGTATTCTATACTGGGGTACAATTTTAAAAAAATCCTATTGCGACCGTCACGACAAGCGGTCAGGTTTTGAGCGTTAATATTGCAGTCGTTTCTCAAAAAAAATTCAAAACGTTATCCTCAATCGATCGAAACTATTTCTACGCCTCGATGCCATTATCGAAAACTATTGATTGTTGGAGGTTTTATGAAAATATTTCGGAAAAGCATCCGACAAAACTCGGTGCGCTTACACCTGATGATCTTAATCTAGCTTTAAAGCGTTTGATCCGGACTGCACAGCAACAGTCTTTTCCCAATGAAATCAAACTGCTGCTGAAAGCAAAGAATGAAGATTGCTCACCAGCCTGAATTGAACTTCAGGTCTCTTATGAAAGGATTAAACTTATATTTAGACGAATTTGAATTACTCAGAATTAAAGGACGGCTCGTAAAATTATCTAAAATTATTCTATTACTTTCAAACCACAAAATCACGATATTGATTGCTCAATCAATTCAGCGCGAACATTAGATTAGGGCGAATCTGCTTTTGTAAACAATGGCTTTCGTAGTCATTTTCTCTCGAACAAAAGGTCACAAATACAAATTAAGCACTCTTTGAGGAAGAGGAGCTTTATCTCTATCCGCTGATTTGAAGGAATTGTATTCAACTTCCGATAAATTAGCAGACAAAGTGTTTGTTTACAAAATCAGATTCGCCCTAATCAAATGTTGGCGCTGAATTCATCTGCAAATTCTACATGCTGGTCCAACATTATTGCTATCCACAATTCGTCAACGATTCTGGCCATTGCAAGGAAGGGATATAACGCCAGCGAGAGTTTTCTCTAACTGTGGTTTAGATTATTGTGGACCTTTTCATATTCGACCACTTTTAGGAAGAGGCTCGTCGGTAAAAATTTATGTTGCGAATTTTGTTTGTATGGTTTTGAAGGCTATGCACCTTGAAATAGTTTACGATTTGTCCTCGCAAGCTTGCATAAACGCAATGAAACGATTTATTGCGAGACGTGGTCGATTGCTGCGAGACGTGGTCGATTGCGATAACGCTACAGCCTTTGTAGGAGCAAATCGAAAATTAAAAGAGAATCGTGTGCAATATCTGAATCAATTTAAGACCGAATATTGGAACAATTTCTGTCCGGAACAAGGTATAAATTTTCATTTTATTCCTGCTCGCTTCCCCCATTTCGGAGGATTGTGGGAAGCAGGAGTAAAATCTTTCAAATTGACCTTCGCAAGCTGCATCGATACAACTTCCCGATCTATCTTGTTAAGATCATCAAGAACTATATCTAATGGACAGATCATTCCGGGACATTCTGAACAATTCCCATTCTGAAACGTTCAACGTTGATACTGGTGTTCCCCAGGGAAATCTCCTCGACTCACTCCGCCACGAGATGTCAAAGTCCACCTCTGCAGCCCTCCGATAGATTAGTCCGGGGAAGTAGTCTACCTTGATCTCACCCTAGATAGCAAGTTGTTATTCAATCGCATGTTGACAAAACATCAAATAAGTGTAGATCCTTGTTGAGATCTCTGTATCCGCTGATCAACAGAAAGTCCACTCTATCGACCAAGAACAAGCTTGCGGTCTATAACAAATCATTCTTCCCGTGGTCGAGTAGGTTTGCCAATCTGGGAGAGTTGCGTCAATTGCCACCATCAGAAACTACAGGTACTTCAGAACACCATCCTTCGGATGATTCTGAACTGTCCTCCAAGAACCAGAATTTTTTAGATCCATCGCCTGGCTGGTCTACAGACTCTCGACGAGAGAAAAATCATAGTCCTGGAAATGATCAGAGAATCCTGCCTGAGGTCACCACATCCAATCATCTGACAGCTGATAAACTAGATTTAAGTTATTGTAATAAAATAGGTTATCAAAATTTTCAAATTAAGCTCACTACCACGAGGGAAAAACATGTGTAAAAACAACACCAACCAACTGCTTGTTTCAGGTTCCATCGTGTGTCCCCATGCCAATATTTGCAACGAGCGAAATAAGTGTGATCTAGATGGCAGCCATCTTTCGGTAAGGTGGCCAGCCACAATCAACATTAGTATGACATGTTACCAGTTAGATGCCAGTTAGCAGATAACTGATTTCAATAATCTGATAAGAAATGTTGCAAATATGACTTTGTCGCACTATATTAGTAACGATGTGAATAGGCCATAAGACAGGTCCAAAGAAGATCGATCAAATATGGACCATTTAAAATCTGTCCTTTTTAGGATGATCAATTTGATTTTCCCAGCTAAAGAGTTTGTTTGGATTGGAATATATCCAACATACCGTTCCAAATTCTTGTCAATTGGAAGCCAGCGGTGATTAAAAAGTTTCAGCTTTCCCTTCGCCGCATACCTTAAATCGTTTGTACAATTTCAAAATCGGCTCGAAAATTTAAACGGTCTCTATGTTATTTAGAAGCGCAAATATAAAGCAAGCTTATGCCAAGAGCAGCTTGCCGAATGGAAATATTACAAAAGGCGACCGTCACGAAATATTGAAACAAATGATTATAACACTCATTACACATTGCTACGTAGTTCTACGTTACCTTTACGTACAACCTCATTGGGCTGTCCCTTGTAGTTTTTCTGGCAGGTCTGGTCCAGATGTTTCTCAAAGGGTTCTGTTTATGTGTAAACAACTGAATATTATGTGAAATTTCACATGGATTTTTGGAAATATATATGTGTGGATTATTTCCCGTGTAGATAAAAAAAATGGTGTGTTTTTGACAACTGAATTGCTCCACACTTGAATAGGACGTTATAGATATCCGATCAAACCTCTTGAAGACTGTAATCCACATCCACAGTTTGGAAGAAAATTGTCATTTTCTGCGTTTTCTCATGCTAAATTTGGAATACATATATATAAATCAGGTCTGTTGTATGAAGTATTGCAAACTATTTCGTTGTTTACGCTTGCTACGGTTTACAATTGAAGGAGGGGAAATTTTACGCATCTGCAATGACAAAAAAGCGTTCCCGAAAATGAAAACGGATCGTGAACTAGTTCACGTTTTAGGATTTTTCCCTTTAAACGTAATTTAGTTCATGATTACGTGATTTAGTTCACGGTGTATTTTTGTTTGTTCTAGAATTCATGACTGCAGTTCACGGATCTGGGCACGGATTATTTTTTCCATGTGTTAAAATTCATCATATTATAGTGAAGTTTCCATAAAGATTAAGGCTGTGTACCAATTCGCGAATAAATTTAAATTTTACTTTAACTTGACATATGGAAAATAATCGATCAATCGATTAAAATCTCTTTGTTATAGATCGACAAACTTTTGATAAGGTGTCTGTCAAATTCGAGTACACTGAACTGGCCAGTACCCATTAATGGGTAAAATATTACCCATTTCGAACTTAAGTGGGTTAACTCCTTTAATGGATAAAAAGAGGTTACCCATTAAACTCTGCTATCGGGTATTTTTTACCCATTTTTCAAAATCTCCTTACTTGGAAAATGAGTATGAAATACCCATTTTTCAAAATGTTTGTTATTTGCGAAATGAGTTTTTTTTTTCGTAATTTGTTTTTAGTTGTGATATTGAATAATGAGCATTAGCACAAACATAATAGAGCACAATTACTGTACTTGTATTTGTATTTGTGTATATATTCGTAACGACAATCTTTTAGCCAATATCTTATTATTACTTTCGTTGGCTTGACCTCATAGGATATCATATGAATGAATGCCAGTAACTTCGGAACCAAAGCAGGAGACCGGGATTCGAACACCGTGAACGACTTGGAATCCAGGGAGTTAGTTGAGTCGGTTCCGCAGTTGATTACCTGGGACTCAATATCAGGAAATAGTTCCGGCCATTAGAAATAAGATGGGGTGCTACATCTGCTACACCATTCTCATTGAGTTTCCATGTGACATACTTTACAAGCTGCCCAGCGCAGTATCTGGTATTCGGTATCCTACAAATGTAAAAATCAATTAATTAAAAAAAAAAGTTAATCTTAAGGTACATATATGTCATCCATCGAATTATTGGAGCCGCCAAATCCTGCTCTATGTCAAGAGACTCCTCCTTAGAAGCTTTACGAATCCATCAGGGCCGGTTCATAAACCATGTAGACTCATTTTTGAAAATCTCAGAACCCCCCCCCCCCCCCCCCCTCGTAGACTTTTCTCCATACATTTTTTTTAAATTGTGTATGGAGCGTAGACTTTGGTCGCAAGCAGACAATATGACTCTAACAAATTAGTAAAAGAGGTCAGATGTCTTCCCCTGACCGAGTTTCTCAGTAGGTCAGTAGCGGTATCCAATCACAGCAACCTGAAAAGCTGTCCCATGACAGTTGTAATGGACATAGATAAATCCTGAATAAACTGAATAGTAACATCGTAACAATTAGTTACAAAACACAACCTGTAGAAAAACTGTTTTATATTTTGGTGCAAGTATTTAGTTTTGTTTCTTTTCCTGCCCTTCGGTTCAGAAAGGGGTATGGGCGCGTTCTGCAGAGTTGGTCGCAGCAGATTGCATGTGTGAATGGGCTGTCAGGCAGTCAACGTTAAAAAGTGCCTGAACCAAATAGACAGCTTATAATGATCACTTCTAGACTAACATTTGAAAAGGGCGGAAGAACCAAAATGTAAACAAATCATATTGTATTATATTTAGATTGAACAATTTCAGAACAACTAATTTACCTTGACAATGACATTAAAATCAATTATGCACTTCCTTGAACAAGAAAAATAATGTATGGCGTTCCTCCGGATCACACATTGCTGTAGTTATTTAACTGTTCCGCCTAGCTTCAAATCCTGGCAAATAGTTTAATATTTCAGGCCAGCACTATTCTAATCATCATATACTTATTTCGACTTGAGCTTGGAGTATATATTTACGGATTTTATGCGTAAATATAACTTTATTTTTATCAAAACTTCAAAATAACCATTACACCCTAATCACTAAGCAGAAGTCATTTCGCCGCATATTTTCGTCCGTTATAAAGTTAAATTGGAATTATGCCGTGGACATAATGTTGTTGATTTCCATTGATTGTTGTTACGGCATCGATAGGTTGCTATGTATAACGTTTCATGGAGCTTGATTTTGCTTCGCGCTGAAGCAAACAAATTCTAATCGGAAAATGCCAATAAGTGCCGAGAAGTAAGTCGCTCAAGTCAAGTAAGTAGCTGTTTACAGTTCAAATGTGTTCTTATCGCGGATGTAATTTTTAGAAGTGACAACGGATACAGCGGGTTAAGTCTTAAATATGCGATGTTGGAGTAAATGCGTGGAAATTAATCGGGAATGATCTCTTATATGCATCCGTTGAATCATTCTGAACGACCGGTGTGAGAATATCACCATGAATACCTCACATGCGCATAGCACGTTACCAATTACTCTTCCCAATCCCATGACTTCGAGCAATACCATATGACTCACCGGGAAGACCACCTGGACCCTACATCAAATTGAAGCAATTAGTAAAGAAGGGTATATAACCCTTTCCAATTTTACTTCCAGACAAATTTTCTAACGCAAAGTAAGCAATCAAATGACCACAACAAAATATACTAAATATTAAATAACATACAACGGAGAAAGGGAGGGACCATTATGGCACCCAAGTGAAGCGATTTGGAAAGTGAGCATGGGAGCATAGGGAGCATTGTTAACATTTTGCGGAACAAGGGCGAGCTCTTCGACCCCATCTATTGGGTTTATTCTGTCAATCAAGGGCTCGATTATAGTGCTGTCAGTGTGGATTTGCTTTTGAAAGGAGATTCTCTTCCCTTCACAGCCAAAAAAAAAATTTGAAAATTACACGTAATTGAAACCGAACGCTTTTGAAAAATACATCAATACACTTCCAAAAAGAGATTGAACTTTCAGTTTAAATTCGTGCACATAGACCGAGCACTTCGCATGCATTTTTAGTAAAATATGTGCAAAAATATATGTTTAAATCGCGATTTAAAATTAATTGATCCCCTAGGTTTTTTTTTTCAATTTATAGAAATAAAAGTTTACATGAATATGTTTGAGTTTCACTTGAGCCAATAAACCATAGCTCCCGCTTCTTCTGTTGCCTCGTACGTTGGCTGTCAGTCATTGACCAACAGCAAACAAAGTTAGCGCAAATGCTAGATTTTTATTCGTTTTGAATAAAAATCCATCTGATATGGGAACGTCCATTAATTATGTCACGCCAAAATTGACTCTTTATAACCCCCCGAAAGGAGGTCCCCTTGTCACGCTTTTTGTATGGACCTTTAAAATTTTGTGTATGGATTGTCACGTTTTCCCAATCCCCCCTCCCCCCTTACTGCGTGACATAATTAACCCTTCCCTATGGCTGATTAGAACTAATAAGCTTACCATGATGTGAAACTGCTGTTGTTTTGAGAATAGTTTTTTTTAATAGTGTTTGAAAAACACTAAGGAACTAATGAAATAGAAATCGTCATATCGTCAAATCGTTCATAGAAAGGACCACAGAAAATTGATTTATTAAATGGTGTTTTTTTTTTTGCTGATTCTCGAACAACAAAATGCTTTTTGCAAAACAATTTCCAGATTCGACACAATAAATGGTCAATTTTAAGTTTATAAGTTGATGTCAGATCAAAAATGGAAAAAAATTAATCTATCGAAAATTACATGCGATATCTTCAATGCGTGTAAAATTAAAGTCACATTTCTAAATCCTTTAATTGTATGTTTGACAGTAGTTTTAAATCTTTTTGCATGCTCCAATTATGTGCATGAAATTCAATGGAAAATTACAAAATTTGTTAGCTGTGTATATTTGTGGGTTTCACGTAAGTGACTCTGCTTACGGGCCTGCCAAAACCTTTTTGGCCCATCAAACAGGAGTTTGATGATCACAAAACACAATAGAATCCTGATCAAATTGTTTTGCAGATGATTCCATTGCTATGAAAAGTTACCTTGCTACAATAGATGTAATAATCATCATCATCAAGTACTTGGTTTTGTCTCTTTGCGTCATTATATTTTAGTTAAAAGTTCAAAATGCATGTATATTATTTAATAAAATATAGTGTTCCACTAACCCGACGACGAGGCACTTCCTCCAGTATGCCTTTTTTTTTTTTGTCTTAAATTTGTTTGAGAACTTAATATCGTTTGCATTTAAAAAATAATGGACAAAAATTGCCGATTTTTCATGGGTTTACCTTCAGCCGCACTGACAAAACTACCCATACAGCACATCAATCATAGTAACCCATGAGTCAGCAGACAAAATTTGACAGCTCTATCAGTCAAACTCTAACCGTGATGGCAAAAACAGTGAAGCAACTCCGTTCAGAAGTGTGCGCGTTCAAAGAACGGCACCCCGCCGCGTCGAAAACGGACATCGTGCGGCACTTTGTGGACGCCGGATACGCCCGTTCCGGCATCTACAACATCTTGGCACTATTAGCCAACAATCAGAGCATCGAAATAAAGCCCGGTTCCGGACGGCCGACGACCCTGAGCGACAAAAAGCTCCAAAGGATGCTGAAGAGGAAGACCGAGGGAAAAGTGACAACATCGCTGCGTGCACTTGGCCGGGAGGTCGGTTCAACCGGCCAAACAGTGAAAAAGTACCTGGCGAGCATGAACATACATGTCAGGAAGCGGAAGTCGCGTCCACTGGTTTCGGAGCTGCAGGCAATGACGCAGCGGCAGCGACTGAATAAGATGGTCAACTCGATTTTCCCGGCGAATCGCGACGGGGCGGCGGTTGTGGACGACGAGACCTATCTCACCCTCGATGGCAACGACTGGCAGGGCACTTCGTATTTTACTTCCCCCACGAAGGAAGTGAACTCCGAGGTGAAGTTCATTTCACACCAAGTTCCCCAAGAAGGTGCTGCTGTGGCTGACAATCAGCGAGAAAGAAATGTCAAAGCCGCTCTTCTTTCCCTCCGGACTGGCCGTGAACGGGGAAATTTATAGTACGAAATGCCTACCGGAAGTTGCGTTGTTCATCAAGAAATACCATAAGGGCAAAGCGATCGTTGGAGGAGATAGACCGGCTGAATATCGATGTGGTACCCAAGTCGGCGAACCCCCTCAACGTCCCCCAGCTGCGTCTCATCGAGAATTTCTGGGCCACGAAAACTGAGGAATTGATAAATAAAACGAAGAAAGAACTCAAAAACATGTTTTCGTCCGCCATGGCGAATGTTCCGGTTAACTGCCGGAAGGCCGCTCGCAAGGGCGTAGAATTTTTAGCAAGTAAGCTTAAATAAATACTTTTCATGGGAAATTTATCAAAAGCAATTATCTGTCTTAGCTTTTTTTAATCACCATCCGAAAAAGAGTCCATTTTTTGAATGCAAACGTTATTTCCTTAAATCATTGGGCCTTGAAGCAATGAACTATTTGGGGGATTTTTTCTGCCTTCAATACTGTGCAGTTCTCTCTAATTTCAAAACTCGCAATTTTTGAACTTAACTTGATATCCTTGCGACTTTAAACCAACAAACTTTCATGGGAGATTTTTCCTTCTTTCAATAGTGTCCAGTTCTTTCAAATTTCAACTTTCTCAATATGTTAACATGTTGTGTGGAAGATTGAACTAAGTATTTCTTGTAATCTTTGGGACAAGAACCGAATAGATTTTCATGAGTGATCCATTCTTCTTTCAAAATTTCAAAATTTTCAATAACATGACTTTTTTTAAATTGAAGTTTTTGCCTTCATTGAAATACGAGCAGAGTACAATTTTTAACAACAAAAAAATGAATTCTGTTAGCCATGCCTTAGCGGGCAAAAGCGCAGCAACAAAGCAACACCATGCTGGAGATGGCTGGATTCGATTCCCGACCTGGTCTAGGAATGTTTCGTTAAGGAAAACTCCTCGACTTCCTGGGTATGATTGTACTTTGCCATAAAACCATACTAATGCACAAATGGTACCTGGCATCGAAAGCTCTCAAGTAATACATGAGGAAGTGCATTTAGAACACTAAGTTGAGAGCAATAAATAAGCTAAGTGTGAAAGCAATAAGCTTGAAACACTGAGAAAGAAAGAATTCTTTTCCGCTCAGGTGGCCTAGTAACCAATTCGGCCTAATGATCCATCACCCTTCAAATATCCCCTAGTATTGACACTGCCGTGTTGTTGACCGAACTCACATGGACTGCGTGTCAGACAGCTGTTATACGTCCAGTTCTTTGCAATTTCCCATCATATGCATACTGATAAACTTCAATGCGACAGCTTTGGACAGTAAATTACCAGAATGTGTAATAAATGTAAACTACGAAGCACAACATTCCCCGTAAATTTATATTTGTGTCGTGTTCTGCGATACTTTATTATAGAGCATTAACGCTAACGCAGAGTTTGTTCTCCTCGCCACATCAGCGCTAGCAAAGTCCAGAAACTTTCGCCACACCGTCACCGATTCGTGCGACTGACAGTTATGCAGACAGATGGCGCGCCAGACTGCTGTCGTTCGTTGTAATCAAGAGAGAGTAATAAACCACGCTTTAAGTTTACTTTCCCGAAACCAAGAGACACGGCATCTAATTCTACAGGCTGCTAGACACTGTTTTACGGCTTCACGTAAACTCCATTCCCATGATGGGCAAATATTTGCTAACTCAAAGTCCAACTAAGCAGAATCATCGTTCGAGCGCTCGAATCTGTCAACCCTGGTTCATTTTCGATCGATAATTTCCCATTTTGAGTGGTCTTGCATAGCAAAAATTGGCAGGAAGAACCCACAATTGAATTTGCTTAGCCTACTATTATGTACTGAAGTCAATCTGATCAGAAGACGTCATAATTTGGAATTCATAATGGGACCAGTCATCGCAACGTACTGTGAGCAAAGTTTGTTGGATTTTCCTGAATTGATGCACATTTTCGAATTGATGCAAACCATTTACAGTTAGCCATTCAGTCAGTTGCGTTTTATGAGCTTTGTTACACTTCTCCACCGCTTTAAACATTTCGAAACCCTCCATCGATTTTTCTGCTGGCACACGCATTGCGTAAAATTTTCCATATCGTCCGCGGTCCTACACATGTCTAAGAGTAAGAACTGACACGCGAGTGGTTTGCTAAATTTTCTACTATCCACAACCAATTTGGCTGTGCAGAACAGTGTAATGAACGCTGTATGTATTTTTTCATGCACTTGACATGAGGGTTTTTGCAGCTTGTTATAGTCGCAAATTCAGCTCGATTTATTAACAGCTTCAGAGCTGAAAGAGCTTGCCTGAACATTCACAATTCATCCAGAATAAAGGAGTAGATTAACTGATCCCATAAATCATTGACACGCTTGGAACATTAACCAACATTTAGTCCAATAGAAAAGGTATATATAACATCGAAAAAGCTGGTACATGAGTGCTTACTGCCAAGAGCCAAAAGGACCACAGATGCGCTTGAGAAGAAATCCCAAATAACTTATGCCGTAGGAGGGAGATGAAAAGTTCCAAATAGCACGAAACAGAATTATAAATTGAACTTAATTAGGATTGTTATCTGCTCGAATAAGATACCCGGTAAAAGTGCCGTTAGGGCTGGTCAAAAAATGTTCTTAATGATGACGACTGGTGAAGGTAAAAAAAACCGGAAGAGCCAATCTTTATTCTTAACATGTTTTCCCGCAGATCCCACACCGAGACGAATCTGTCAAAATTCTCAAACTTCCAATCTCATTCATAAACATTTAACGCCTCGCAACACAATTCCCCCAGCAGGAAACCACAGACCCATATTCACACTCCGAACAATGACACCGCTCGTCGTTATTTCAATTTGATACCCGCAACGGAAGTGACCTTCGTCGAAAGAATCCACTGCCGGGTCCGGGGCAAGAAAAGTTCTGTTTTAATAAAAAAAAATCCACATTGCACTCAGGTCCCAAGCAAGCCATTAATCGGATTACGACGGGTGAGTGAATGTTTCTGAAATTTAGCGGCTCATTCTGCTCGGCAACGAGCGCGCATCATTGCTTCCATTATTTGTCCTCTTTAACAGGAAAAACTGAACGTCAGAATCAGCCAGCAGCAGCGAAAGCGACTCCGGAATAAATTATGTTAATGGATCATCAACTTTGCCGGGCCTCTTGAATCGCGCTCTGTATTATATTAGCGCGTTTTCACTTTTGTCCCATGCCCACAACCCCAATGGGCTCATATTCATCAAACGGCCATCGCCTTCCTGCGGCGTTTTAGCTTTCCTCAATGCGCAAGCAGAAAACTTTTTCGTCACCACAAATAAAATGCTCACAATTTGGGGAGCTTTCGCGTCTGGCACGATATCGGAACGTATTTATTCATGTGTGGATTATGGCACTGTAAGCCATTACAAATTGGGGACACATATTGATGTTGGACACAAATCTGAAGATGGAGGAAGCAGCTGGAAAAAAAAATAGAAAATAGTAGCTCAATTGGATCGGAATCAAATGAAGCGTGCTAATCGGTTTACTGACTAGTGCTAGAGCTTAGGGGAATGAGCTTTTCGGAAACTTGTCCATGACATGTTGAATCGAGCATGAAACCAGCTCAGATAAGATAAGACTATGTGATTCCAGCATTGTATACATTCGGGAAAGTTTTAGTTCGACTTTTCTGCAAGGAAGCAAATTTCTAAAACATTCTCATTAGGGTGTATCCATTAAGTAAACAATTGTTCGATTCCCAAGGAGCTCAAGTTCGTCATGTTATTTTGCGTGAGAGTAATTGAGGTTGAGTTGAGTAATTACTTATTATAAAATTCGTTTTTTTTTTACAGTAACGTGTTTCATAATTTTTACTTGCAACTCGCTTCTAAATTTTAATGCATTCCGATATGTATGAGCTATCCGACGATTTCAGCAGTGAAGACGATTTCGATCGAAAGCAGGAAATTGTCCGAAGTGCGTTTGCTGATATGTGTCCCGATTGGGAACGCAATCAAAAGTACGACCGGGTTCTCCAGGTAACTAGAGAACGGTTGCATGCCAGCGGAAAAGAAGCTCACGTTTTGGACATAGGAACTGGTAGTGGTCTTCTTTCGATGATGGCCATCCGTGCAGGTGCGGATAGCGTGACGGCTTGCGAAGCATTCCGACCGATGGCCGATTGCGCGGAACGCGTTATTGCTGACAACGGAATGGAAGATCGGATTCGATTAGTTAAAAAGAAATCAACGGACATTGTCGTCGGTGTTGCAAAGATATGGACCGCAAGGCAAATGTACTGGTCACGGAACTATTCGACACAGAACTTATAGGAGAAGGTGCTATGTATTACCACATATAGGCACGCTTTGGAACATTTACTAGAAGCTGGCTGTGGAGTAATTCCTGATAAAGCCATAGTTGATGCCCAAGTGGTGGAATGTCCACTATCAATGATCTGGCAATTTCAAAAACTTTTAAGCAACTCCAATGGAGATATCCTGTTGAGGACACCTGAAGAAATGATTAATTGTCGAGGATCATCAGCTGTTTTCGATTCTCAACATAGTCAACTGCCAATGGGAAGCTTTAATGCCTTATAAACGCCGGAACCGGTTCCAGTGTTTCAATTTGATTGGTCCAGCAAGCAGGCTCTGGAACTTAAACGATACTCTAGAAAATTGGTACGAGCTATCAATTCAGGTATTCCACAATCAGTGTTTATGTGGTGGGATTTGCAAATGGATCTGGAAGGTACAGTGCATTTGGGCTGTACGCTTTTCTGTGATAATCTTGACTTAACGGAATTGAAACAGTTGAAACAGAACAGCAAAATTCCGGATCAAAATTTGATCCCATGGCGGGATCACTGGATGCAGGCAATTTAATTTTTGCCTCACACGAAAAATCCACTCATGAAAGGGCAAACGATAGCTCTAGATGCTTATCACGATTAGTTCTCATGTGTTCGTAGAACCATACTTCAATTAATCAATTCTTCCGAGGGATAATGCAATTGAATTCATTTCGGCCTGGCAACTGGTAAAGGTGCTGCTCAAACAGGATGTAGTAGTTGTTCCTCATAGTTTCAGCATCTATGATGTTCCGGTCAAATTTTTGGATCTACAGAAAATCAACGCTCCCTTGGTTTCTTGCGAAGGATTCGATCTCGGCAAGATAGATAAAATGATTGAAGTAAGTTTTTTATTCTACCATGAACGATTTTGAATCGTCTATACGAAAGTATCTGATTTATTTCAGGAACATTCGAAAGAGGCAGATTCCCCTGTGGAAGCTCAGCCGCTCTGGGAATCTCCTTGCTTTCCATTAAGATCACCGCGTAAAATGATCACCATCAACCTAGCTGAAGGTAGCTTGCAGTCTGAGCTAGCGCAAGGAGAAATGGCACTGTCAATGGATCATGTGATCAAGGAATTAATGGAATCGCATTGTAGGCTGATTGGCATTTGGATGTGAGCGGTAAACCGAAAAGTACCATTTCTACGGGACCGGTTTTTTCCTATTGAAGAAATTCCCAGTGTGATTAGCCCTCTGAGGTGGAACCTTAACTGGAGACAAGGTGTTCATCTACTGCGAAAGCAGGTTATCACCAAGCAGAAAATTTCTTGGCAGATTAAGTTCAGTGCTCAGTTCAAGTCTTGCGATTTTCAATTCGATTACTAGTGTGATTAGGTTGTTGTTAAATGAATGAAAGTTACATTATGTAAAGTAGGGTTCTATTTACTAGAAATTTCTAAATTTATCTGGTAAAAAAAAATGATTGAGACCTCTATAACAATTAAATAATAGTTTGTAAATTCTAACCATTATTTGTTCGCTCTAGGTTCGTTAAAATAATCAATAAAATTCTCCTGTAATCATTTCTCGCGCTTAGTGTTTGATCAACTGGAAACTCGCTGGATTTGGTGAAAGTCCTAGAAAGCAACTCTCGCGCTTAGTATCATGAGGATGTAACTGCAATGATCGATTTTCTCTTCGCATTACTACAGCAAATTCATTCAGTTCACGGATCATTTTATAGTACAGTGCAAACTATTGTCCCGGAAGAGGTATTCACCTTTATTCAATGCATTTGCCTCAACAACATATGAATGTAAATGAAAGTAATGTAAATGTCAGCTGTGCACCTAGGTCTTTTACTTGCTGCACTCGTTTAAGAGCCGAGCTTAATGAATTACATACAATTAGTTGTTTCTTCCACGATAAAGTAATAATAAAGACCAATAGTCTTTTGAAGAGTGTGGTAATCGGTGATACACCAAATTCGTAAAAATATTTATTTATTTATTCGAACTATTCTCGTCTCACAAAAAGAAGTTTTTTGGCATATCTTACGGGAAGGTAAAGGGTTGTAAAATGCAATTCTATGGATATCTCTAAGAGATTTTCAGATACATTTTTTATATCGTGGGAAAAGGTCTCTTCAGCAGCAGATTCAAAAGGTATTATAAACCTAAAACGGATCTCTAATGGGATATTAGAATGGAAAGTATATTCAAATCGGACGCTGATCCAAAAATATGGTTTTCATCAAATTCAATTCTAGAGAAACGACTACAACTATAAAGAAAACATAACTTGGATTAATTGTGTTGTAAATTTGAACGCAAAGAAAAATTAGTTAAAATTTTTAACATGGAACTGTTCTAAATTATATGACTGAAATGTATTGCTGAAGTTGCCTTTGTTATAGTTCCAGATGTATGTTCTTTGTAGGTTGTAACGCCCATATACTGCCCATATATTGTCCTAAGAACGTTTTCGGTAAAAATGCTAGATTTTGAGCATTTATTACTAAGTGAATTCTTAGTCGATTTTCTTTCGTTTTGTATGAATCGATAGGAAATCTCAATCTGTTCAGTAATGACCTTGTTGCCATAGGACTACGTCTGTGATTTCAATACTGGAATACACGGTGCGTTTTGTTTTGCAGAGTAAATTTAATAAAAGCACAGTATTTTCCTAGGGAGAGTTTGCTTATTTACACTTCCGGTCAATTTCCTAGCATCTTGCTATGAAGTACCTGGTGGCCAGTCACCCACCGATTACGTGCCAAATTCTGGTAAACCGACTGCTTAGAATTATCTCAAATTGTAATACTCCGCCCACTATATCACAAAATATTGCGAGTAGTTGAACGGATTGGAGATAAGGAAAGCATTGGGTATCGGACCAAGTCTCCCCCGGTTAGTACCAAACTAATGAGCGTTTCGAATCAATTGAATCAATATTAGCTACTAATACCATGATGGGCCATCAATCGGAGGGGCGGCTCAACTTGTCTTATCTCTATTTGCAGGATACCCACAGAAAAGAGGGCATGCCGCTGCTCCTGCCTAACTATTACCTACACAGGCAGAAAAAGCGATCACCATTATTTACGAGCTTAGGTCATGCCGGACTATTCGGGGTGCGGTGCACCTGGCGTTCGATGTTCTGTTGCTGGAAGGAGCGATCCCATGCTTTTGGCGGATGCTAGTTACATATTTTCAGTGGATATCTCGGTTTCCTTAAAAGCGAGTATCACGTCAACACGTTCCTTCCCATTCTCTACTTGACCAGCATTCGGGCACGGCTGCCACATATACAGATTTGTCTGTAAATTTTCGGACTTTTTCATGTTTCTTACTCTAAGAATCTTTATGAAAGGATTGCAGCCTGGGTAACGCTAAATGAAATACAATCGAGCGTCTGTTTCCAGGTCAAGGACGGCTCTAAGCGCCTTCTGTTCTACATGTTAGGAGTTAGTGAGCTAGTGGGGTTGGTTTTGGGCCCTGTTAGCTGACACCGATAAAAAAGTACAGCAAGGAAAATAATACACAAGGAAGAGGTTGGAACCGGAACAATCGGTATGGACCCAGGCTACGGATAAGGGATTACGGGATGTGAAACTGCCGATCTCTCAATTTTTTTGGAAATACTCACGGGCAGTTCGTTACCTCTGAGTGTGGATAGAGCACAGCGCATCTATCATAAAAGTGGCACTAGGGACAGAGAGCTGAGGAGAAAGGTGTTGAGGTACGTGAAAGGCAACCCAGGTGTCTCCATACGTGATTTGGCAAAGAAATACGATTCCAACTTTTCCACCGTGCATAACATCCTTTCAAGAGAAGAATATAAGTCTTTTTGTGCCAGTAAACATCCAAATCGCTCTCTGAAACAAAATTTAGTGGCCAAAGAGCGAGCACGATTACTATACGAACGAGTTTTGACGACATTTGATGGCTGTATTTTAATCGATGATGAAACATATGTCAAAATGGATCATAAACAAATCCGCGGACGAAATTTTTACCTGCAAGTAAAAATTAACAGTCGTGGGGATGTCCCGTCCAGGTATACATTTGTTTTTGCTGATTAGTTTGCTCGGAAACTAATGATTTGGCAAGGAATCTGCAGTTGTGGCCTTAAAACCAAGGTTCTCATCACATCTCACACAATGACGTTGAAGGTTTATATTAAAGAGTGTCTGAAAAAACGGATTTTACCCTTCATTCAACAACACAAGACCAACGTTATGTTTTGGCCGGATCTAACAAACAATGTTAATTTCGTCGCCAAAGAGATTAATCCTCCGAATTGCCCTGAGTACAAAACGATCGAAAAATGTTGGGCAATTGTCAAGCTATAAGGACTGTTTATTAAAGAAAGTGGACATCTATTTATCAATGTCAAATTGTGATTTTTTCGCTCAGTGTGTAAAAACATTGTTTACTTCGGCAACACGCCTGAAAAATCGAAAAAAGTGAGATATTTCAAACGATGGGTCGGATCAGCTTATCAACTCGCAGGATAATTCTGCACATATGGTTTTCCAAAAAGTTCTTGTTTCGAGAATTGACAAAAAACGTGAAGTGCATTAAATCTGGAGATAAGGCTAGCATATGTAATTTTCAATGTAAAATGACCTACGATTTTTACCGAAATACTTCAGAATATCTCGTCGGGTGAGAAAACGATGATGGAGATTTTCTTCTAAATCTCATCGATTTTTTTGTCATGACAGCACGTGACAGTGAAAAACGAAGTAAGCGTTGGCCGCGAGTGGACGTGTTTATACTTCGCTGTCATATTTTTTCGTTCCATTCTGCGAAAATTTTCAAATAGAAAATCTATTAAGTTTTTGAATTAAGGTGAAAGTGAAAAAATATTAGTCTTCGTGCGTAGTGAATATCTTTCCGCAATAAACGAAGTTACTGAAACCGGTCCACAAGTGGCGAAAAGCGTTGTGCCGTGTAGTGACAATCGTTTGCGCTAGCAGTATCGAAGATTCCGTGTTTTTTGTGAAGTAAATTATTCCGGTGAATGTTTAGCGGATTTTTTTCATGTACTATTCTTTCTGTGTGGTCTTTTATGGAATCAATGCAATTCACCTTCGATAGCACTCAACAATTATAAAATATATGCAATGATTAAGTTTTTCAACTAGGATTTTTAAAAGGACCGAATCTGCGAGTGAGCATCGTGACGTTACACTTTTTGTGTTTCCTGATGCGCTATACATTCGGCTCGAAATGATCAACTTCACCGCTGCCATGTATACTGGATCTGGCGTCCCCTGTAGAGCCATGTTTTTGTGTAGTGGTGCAATTAGGAGCGCAATTGAAGCCAAACTAACTGCGACGACGGAATTCCACCTGAGGAGGTTCAATAGAATGATGATATTGTCATCGAGCTGATCACTGAAACTTTTTTCGGGTACGTTCCGCTTTTAAACATCTCTGATATTGTGAATCACTAAATACGCGTCAATCAAGCATTGCACATACGCTTGATTGAAAGTTTCAGTATGTCACTACTGGAGCGGGGCTTATTGTGTACGAAGATAGCTTCGGAATACTTGCGTTCTTGAAATGGGCTATTGGAATCGCGGTAGAGCTGTCACCTTCTAATCCCCGGATCTAAGCTTTTTGCAACTGTAAATAGCAAATATGAAACAGTTGCAGGAAGATTCTATCCATAATACCGCTGCCAGACAGTGGAAATTAGATTGTAAACACACACACACACACATGACAGCACGTGACAGTGTTTTGGTCATCGCTACTACAACCACATTTATTGATATAATTGTGAGTTTCATCACAAAACTTCAAAGACAATTTCCACTCTTTCGATAACGTATTATTAAGAAACTAGCTGAACCCGGTGCGTGCGCTGCTACGCTTGCAACTAAATGAAGGAAAATTTAATATAACTGTCACGCTTATGGTTTTTTTTCGAAATGAGTTTTTTTCTTCTTGAATAAGCAGGGGTTCAAACTTCTATCAAAACATGCTTCTTACCCGAGAAATACACGGTTTGTGTTTAAGTAACCCGGATAATTCTCATTTTTGGTTGAAATTTGTGTTTCATTTGTATGGGAGCCCTCCCTTCCAGAGGGGGGTGGTTTCTCAAACCACCATACCCTCAAAAAACTTCAAAACCCTCCACATGCCAAATTTGGTTCCATTTGCTTAATTAGTTCTCGAACCATCACACTGGGCTCGTCGATTATAATAAAAATGTGAGTTTCATTTGTTTGATGACCCCCTCCCCCTCAGAAAGGGAGGGGTCTTGAACTACCAAAACCCCCCACATGCTTAATTTGATTCGATTTGCTTGATTAAGTCTCGGGTTATGATGAAATTTGTGTCTCATTTGTATGAGAGCGCCCCTTCCTGAGAGAGAAGGGGTCTCAAACAATCATAAGAACCTTCCCCAGCCCCAAAAACCCCTTCATATAAATTTTCACGTTGGTCGGTTCAGAACTTTCTGTGTCTATAAGGGTCTGACAGACAGAAATTCATTTTTATGTATATAGAAATCTAGCCTCCAAAAACCTCAATATGCTAAAAGTGGTTTCATTTACTTGATTAGTTCTCGAGTCATGCAGAAATTTGCTTTTTATTTGTAGGGGGAGCCCCCCTCCCCTTCAAAATGGGGAGGGGTATTGAACTGCTATAGAAACATTTCTTGCCTCCAAATACCTCCACCTGCCAAATGTGGTTCCATTTGCTTGATTAGTTCTCGAGTTATGCAGAAATTTGTGTTGCATTTGTATGTAAACCCCTTCCTCCCTCCCCCTTCCAGATGACGTACGAGTCTCAAACTTCCATGGAAACATTTCTCTCCTCCAAAAACCTCCACGTGCCAAATTTGGTTCCATATGCTTGATTGGTTCTCGAGTTATGCACAAATTTGTGTTTCATTAGCATGAGAGCCCCCCTCTTACAGAGGGCGGAGGGGTCTTGAGTTACTTTAGAAACATTTCTTGCCTTCAAAAACCTCTACCTGCCAAATTTGGTTCCATTAACTTGATTAGTTCTAGAGTTATGCAGAAACTTGTGTTTCATTTGTATGGGAGCCTTCCTTTATAGAGAGGGCGGAGGGGTCTCAAACTACCATAAAAACATTTCTTGCCTCCAAAAACTTTTATGTGTTTTATTTGTATGAGAGCCTCCCTTTCTAGAGAGAGGAGGGGTCTCAAGCTACCATAAAAACCTTTGTTGCTTTCAAAAACTCACACATGCTAAATTTGGTTTCTTTTGCTTGATTAGTTCTCGAGTTGTGTAGAAATGTGTGTTTCATTTGTATGGAAGCCCCCCTTTCCAGTAAAGGGAGGGGTCTCAAACCATCATGAGATTATTTTCCGGCCCTGAAAATCTCTGCATACAAAATTTTACGCCGATCGGTTCTTCCGCTCGCGAGTTAAATCGTGACAAAGGAAACCCCAACTCATTTTTATTATATAGATTTCTGAAATAAATTCGTATGAGAAAAAATCTCATGGCTGCATGATGGTGTGAGAATGACAAGAAAGCTCATGATAGTTTGTTTCTTCTCGTGACAGTGAGATGGCCTGGTTTTTCATCGTCACATGATGGCCGTGAGATTTACCAGCTCTGTCGGCAGTGTTCAAGATTGTTATAAAGTTTGGAGAAACGTGTCCTCTTAAAGATTAACCGAAATCTGGACGCACAAAGGGGGCATCGGACCAAAAAAATCGGAAGCAGAAAGCACCGAACAGGGCAAATTCACAGAAAACTTCTTCGAAAATACGGTATGACGTTCTCCTCCAAAAGCCGAACCGGTGCATTTTTATGGACGAAGAGACGTACGTCAAATTGAATACCAGTTCACTTCCGGGGCCGCAATTTATCAACGCTGAGCAGATGACAGATGTGCCTGATGATGTGCGATACATTCGAGCCGAAAAATTTGGGGAAATGGTTTTGGTGCGGCAAACTATTTGCTCCAGTGGCTTAAAGAGTTCTTTATATTTCACAACAGGTACAATCAACGTTGAAAATTACCGAATAGCATACGCATCCTCCACTGTTTTGGCCGGATGTGGCATCTGCTCACTACGCTTCTGCTACGTTGGAGATGCTGAATAAGAAAAAGGTCGATTTTGACTGCCTTGAACTGCGTCCTATCGAAAGATACTGGGCAATAACTAAGCGGCATCCTAAGAAAGATGGACGAGAAGCAAGTTCTGTTGACTGCTTCAAGAAAATTTGGTCTGCAGCACAACGAAAAGTTACGGAGAAAGTTGGGTAGAATCGAATGGGAAGTATCAAAAAAAAATGTCCGAGCGTTCTTAATAAAGGAGAAGTAAATATTCAAACTCACGTGAATTCGGTCATACGTATGTTGATTTTCATTTATATAAAGCAAACTTATGAATTGGTTCGAAAATAAATATTTTCCCTTGAGAAACAGGTGTCCATTTTATTTAATGAACAGTTCGTGAATTGCTATCTCAAATCATCTAGCAAATAGATTCGCCGGAAGATATCACACCGGCTTCATCGAAGGCCGGTTTACAACGGACCGAATCTTCACTTTGTGGCAGATCCTCCAAAAGTTCCGTAAATTTAGGTCCCTAGGCTTCGTCTATTCATCGACTTCAAAGCCGCATATCATACAGTAAAGAGTGTATCGAAAAGTAGTTAGCAACATTCAAACAGTAATTACTCTAAAATGGCCTAAATTGTTCTAGAATGTTTTGGGGTGTTTGTTTGTTTACAGTGGATCGTTTCAACGATGAGTTGAAATGATCTGGACACGCGAAAGAAAATTCTGCACATTTGGTGTTCGGAAAAGGGTGTCACGAACAACCAAATTGCAAAACGGGTGAAAGTGAACCACACCAGTGTCAAAAATGCAATCGAAAAGGTGAGATCCTTGCCTTAAAAGATTTGCCCCGATCCGGCACTAAACCGGCTCCCAGCCGACCGGGACTTGAAAGTAGTTGAGTACATCAGAAATATCCCATCGGCGTCGACGCGGGATTTGGCCAAACACTTCAACGCCAGAATCAGGATTATTCAACGGATCAAAGCTCTGAGCTCCCTGAAAACGTAAAAGAAACAGAAGGTGCCGAAAATGCTCGAGCCAAAACAAGCGCGAAAACTGTATAACCGGATTTTGGAGAACAAAGGCGGATGCATCCCGATCGAAGACGAAACCTACGCCAAGGAAGATTCGCGAGCGCTGCCCTGACCACAGTATTATACGAAATCGGTGGACCAGGACCTGGACGACGGTGACACTATATTTGTGATTTAAGAGTAAGGGTAGAAAATGAAGGTTTAGCTAGCGGTTTGTACCTGTGGTGTGCGGTCGTGGATTTTTTCACGAAGGGTACAATTAACGCCGAAAAATGTTTGAAGAAAAGATTGCTGTCACTGTACACAAAACATAAAGCTCTTCCTCTCTTCTGGCTGGACTATACCAAGTCGGTTATAGAGTGGTTGGCAAAAATACTAATATACAATTCGTGAAAAAGAACATCAATCCGCCGAACTGTCCGGATCTTCGACCATTTGAACGGTATTAGGAGATTGTCAAGCGGCACTTTCTAAAGGAAGGTACAGTGTCCCAAAACATGCAGGAGTTCCAGGAAAAATGGACAGCAGCCACCAGAAAAGAATGTCAAGTCTAAAGTGCGAGCGTTTTACAGACATTAAGATATTTATTTATACAGGGTGTTCGGTTCCTTAGTGCACATATTTTCAGGAGCGATAGGGGATGATATTTGAAGAAAAAATTATTCTACGCTCAAATCTCAAAGTTTACGGAGTTATTGAACTTTTAATGTTTTGGTACATGTTAGTCTTAAATTGGCTCAAAAACATGTTGGTACATGTTAGTTTTAAATTAACTCAAAAAATGTGTTACTTAGCAAAACTTTTCTTCCTTCACTCGAAAGCTAAAGAAATTTTCTCCGTAACAGTTATATTTAAACTTTGAGTAAATATTATGTACAGGGTGCGGCAGAAAATAATGCGAAAATTTGTTCTATTTCTTTCAAATCCCATTTTCAACTAATTCAAGAAATAATATCCACATATTCGAGTGCAGTTATCTTTATAAAGTCCTTTTAAATAAATTTATTCAATGTGTCCTCCATTTTTATTAAAAACATCCTCGAGCCGACGCCGGAAGCCAGAGCAAGCCTTTCGGACGTAGTCCTCTGACATTGACTGCCATGTGCGTGTTAGGGTTGACTTCAGGGTTTTCACACTGGGGTGTGATGTTTTGCAGGCTCGTGCTTCAACATATGCCCAAATCGAATAATCCAACGGATTCAGATCTGGACTGCTAGGGGGCATTATTGGGTTCGATTGGACGTGTTACACGGCGCTTCATCCTGCTGTAGGACAACGTTTTGGTCCTCGAAGAAGTTGGCCTTGACCCAGGGAAGCACTTGGTCCTTTAAAATACCGATACCCAACAAACATTGGTGTTGAATTAGAGCTTGTTCAAACAAATTTGGAGAAGCTATTCAGCTAAAGGGTGATACGGTCAAAATTTGGTCAAGGGAAAACGCGTGTAAATCGGTGAAATCGTTTATTTAAAAAATCAAATTAAATTTCTTTTTCAAGTTCAATTAGTATAAAATTCAGGAAAAATATTCAGTTAGGCTTCCGCTTTTCCCAATCCAAATTGCCGGGCCTTACGCTTGACCCCTGCCATCAGATTTTGTACAGCCACCTTGTCCACCTTCTTCGCCGCAGAAAGCCAGTTTGCCTTGAACTGCTGATCGTCCTTAGCAGTTTTTTTAGTCTTCTTTAGGTTCCACTTGACAATAGCCCAGTATTTCTCAATTGGGCGGAGCTCTGGCGTGTTGGGAGGGTTCTTGTCCTTGGGAACCACCTGCACGTTGTTGGCGGCGTACCACTCCATGGCCTTTTTACCGTAATGGCAAGATGCCAAATCCGGCCAAAACAGTACGGAACAACCGTGTTTCTTCAGGAAAGGCAGCAGACGTTTATTCAAACACTCTTTCACGTAAATTTCTTGGTTGACAGTCCCGGAAGCTATGAAAATGCTGCTTTTCAAGCCACAGGTACAGATGGCTTGCCAAACCAGATATTTCTTTGCGAACTTTGACAGTTTCGTGTGCTTGAAAATATCTGCTACCTTTCCCCTTCCTTTTGCCGTATAAAACTCCTGTCCCGGAAGCTGCTTGTAGTCGGCTTTGACGTAGGTTTCGTCGTCCATTACCACGCAGTCAAACTTCGTCAGCATCGTCGTGTACAGTCTCCGGGATCGCGCTTTGGCCGTCGTATTTTGTTTATCATCGCGATTTGGAGTCACTACCTTCTTGTAAGTCGATAGTCCGGCTCGTTTTTTGGCTCGATGCACGGTTGTAGACGATACACCCAGCTTATTTGCGGCATCTCGGAGACATAGGTTAGGGTTTCGCTTGAAACTACCGGCAACTCTCTTTGTCGTCTCAGCGGCTTCCGGTTTTCGATTTCCCCCCGATCCAGACTTCCTGGCTGTCGACAAACGTTCCATTAACACTTTAATTACATTTGTAACGGTTGATTTGGCAACTTTCAGCGATTTTGCCAACTTTGCGTGCGAGTAGCTCGGATTTTCGCGATGCGCGAGCAAAATTTTGATACGCTGCTCTTCTTGCTTGGACGGCATTTTGACAACTGAAGAGTGAATTCCAAAATCAAAATAGGAGCAACATTCTACACACACACACCTTCAAAATGAGAGGTGTTCAGGTTTTTTAAATGCAAAATTGAAAGAAATACGTCAAGTTGATATTGACCAAATTTTGACCGTATAGCCCTTTATTCTAGAAGAAACAGCTGAATAGCTTCTCCAAATTTGCTTGAACAAGCTCTAATTCAACACCGATGTTTGTTGGGTATACACTTCGGTATTGATTTTAACTCCAGCATCAATGAAAACAAGCGGCATTTTCAAACCGTTGGACGCCACCAAGCCAAACATCATGACACCACATTTTTTCCGGAACGTTCACCATTTTCTGCGGTGATATGAACCGGTCCATGCGGCTGTTGGCCACAGCATCGATTCTGAAAAGCTTTTCGTCGGAGAACAGGATTATCATTTTTTCCTTCTTCAACAAGGAAAGCAATCTCTTGGAACGAGTCACTCGTAGTTCCTTGACCCGGTCCGTAATCAAGTGGCGTTTCACTCTGGCTCTGGTCTTCTTTGATGATTCTCCGCATGGATTTCTCCGAAATATTGGCTTCCTTTGCAAGTTTTCTTATGGAACGCACCGGGTTGCGAGCAATTTTTGCACGGACCGATTTGATCTCGTTCGGCGTGCGTGCAAAGCGCGGACGTCCACTTCCCGGCTTCCGCTGCTTAGGACCATCCTGCAGGGACTTTTTTATGCGGTAAATTGTTGCCAAATGGCACCCTACCACCTTGGCAATCTCTTTCGGCTACTTCTGGGCGAGCAACAAACTGTTGATCACTTCTTTCGCGAACAATTTGGCGAATTTGCAATAAAACAAATGGAATGTTTGGATACAGCACTTGAAAGTAAACAAAAACAAATACGCTTTTGACAGAAATTAGTCACTAGCTACACGAATTAACCCAATACTCAAGTTTGAACATTTTCGCTTTATTTTCTGCCACACCCTGTAAAACGGTGAAAAAGTACCTGACAACAAGAATATTGTTAAGCGAAAGCGTCAGGTGAGGCCAGCCGTGTCTGAGCCAAAGACAATCACCCTGAAGAAGCGGCTGAAGATACTGGTGAAAAACATCGGTCCGGCGAAGAGAAGATAAAGCGTCCTACTTGAAGCTAGATGGCAACGCTTGGCAGAGAACCATATACTTTAGGTTCCGCACCAAGCCATCAAATATATCTCCCACACCAAGTTCCCGATGAAGGTCCTTCTTTGGCTGACGATCAGCGAGAAATTAATATCTAAGCTGCTGTCCTTTCCTTCGCCGGCTTGCCGTGAAGGGCATATATTCGAAGTGCCTGCCATCAGGAAGTATCACGTCTTTTGGACGGAAAAGTTCTCGGCCCATTATGCCAAACGATCACTGGAAGAGATGGACCGACTGAAGATAACCATTGTAACGAAGACCGCAAACCCTCCCAACGTGCTCCAGCTGCGACCGATAGAAATTTTTCGGCGAATTTCATACGGAGCATCTACTTCAATAATTTCGTGGCCGAAACGGAGGATTTGCTGATCGCCAAGGCAAAGAGCTGGAAAACATGCCAACATCCATAATGTCATCGGCCAAAGTCACAACCAATTGTTGCTAGGCCGCCCAACAAACTATTTTTGTAGAAGGCTTTGGATTTAAGGAAAATTTACAACTTTGTATTATCTTCTGAAGTTTCGTCATCCGAAATGAGTCTCTTTTTTTTAAATAAGATAAGCTTTTTCTAGTGGAATTTAAAGAAACTTGCTCGCATTTAATTGCAAAAATTTTAACAAGCGAGTCAGTTTTTAATTTTTTAATTTTAAAAAGTAAGCAAGTAAAGTGTTAACTCAAGTTTTCCAAGTTTTTCAATAAGTACGAGTTGTTCAAAAGTTCTTTCAATTTTTTTTATTGTTTACATACACGGAAATATGAGAAGTACACATCTAGATAAGTGATATTGATAGATGAACAAAACAATTATAGGCAAATTTATTATAAGTGATTTAGAAAATCTTCCGAAATATTTCGGCAATATTTCACGCACCATTGAAAAGACAAAGTTTGAACTATAAAATGGCAGTAAAAGGTTTCCTCTTTTGAGATTTATTAAAATATCAAGAAATGTTATTTTATGTAATTTTATAATAATACAATTGTATAATATGGTCTAGCATATCAATGCAATGTATGCCAAAGTAAAGTTCAAATTAAATGATACTCAGTGTATTGAATTATTAATACATGAAAGTATTATTTTCAAGTTCCTATGTTCACCACTTGAAAGCTTCAAGACCCCGATAAAAATCATATGAAAACTATGCTTACTATAGTGTCTGTATCGTGGGCGTAATTACATTGATTGAGAGTAGTATGATGAAACTGTTATGAAAAACTCATGTTGCTACTCACACAAAAGCTCTAGAAGTCATGATTTTTTCTGACTTTTGGCCGGCTTTTCAGGTCAAATACTCTTATGTGCGATGGTTCCTTGTTCGTAGAAAATGGCATTTAACATCGTTTTGATAGTTTAAATTTTCAGCTCATTTCGATCTACTAAGTTTGAAAAGAACATGTAAATTTCTGCGTTATCTAATGCTCATAAATGGAATGGTAGATTTGGCATAAGTTTCTGGGATATTTCTCCTAAATTTAAGCCTGATATCGCAAAAATCTAGCCTTTTGTATATAAAATTCAACCGATTTCGTTGTTTACGCTTGCTTTGGCTTCTAATTGAACGGGGGTAAATTTACGGTTCGGTTTAAATTCCTTATTTTTATCCATTTTTTACCATACATTAAATCCAATATCCCAAATTGAACATTAAACTCCAGCTCATGTGGCAAGAAAATGATGTTATTTAACGCAACATAAAAAGCTTGAGATTGTCCAGATGGAAACGGATGAACATTATCTCCCCTTCAAATGTGGAATCGAAAAGGAGCATAAATTTTATCAACTTCAATCAAAAACCCATTGTTCATTCTACGCAGCACCTTTCAAGTACCCAGTTGGGACTCTGAAAAACACAGCTCCCTTTTCATTGTACGTGTTCCTATCGTCATCAGCGTAGTCAGCTGCCCAAATCCCAGGATCATAAAATTGCACACGTTTCCCGTTGACAATGGTCCAATTCCACCAACAGCATTAGCACTAGCAACGGGTAAAGGCAGGTCATCGCGAAACCGTACGTGCGCCGGATTCCCCCCACAAATCTTGCGGTAGACGACCTACCCGACAGCACCTGAGTCGGATAATTCCACCATAAATCTTCACCACTAGGGTGGTAAAAATTCATTTATTAATCATGTTTATTATTACAGGAAGAGTTAATCTCTGTGTGAGTCATCATTTCACCGACGACGACGACGACGACAGGATGTACTCGCATTATGAAAGGCCACGCGTCCTTTGTTTCGTTACGTGACACAGGGATGATGAACCTGCACTCTGCTGACCATAAATGAGGGCTCCAGGATGTTAATTATTATTATCATTCTAACTAACGAACGAACGCGGCTCCCATAGCTGCTCTTCCTGCATTCGAGGTTGTTTTATACATTCAACATTTACATAGCTAATGAAGAGAATTGCTTCGGAATGTAAATTTGTGGTTTTGCATAGCTCACATGTCGTAATGACAAGGCCACATCAGGGTGTATAAATTTCACTTAAAGTGAGCCTCAAGCAAAGGAAGTCGATGCCTTCAGATTGTTCAAACATTTGCCTAACACAAAAAAAAAAAACAGTTCGAACTTAGCTCAGCATTGTTATACGACCATGTATTCTATACATAGCGATGGTAATCCATCATAAACAGGATAACCTCATCTTAGCGCCACACGCCCCTTTCCAACGAAACGGCATGCTAATGCAATGAGGCGTACATATATTTATCTACTTAGCCTTGTTGAGACATTCCGTCAGTCCGCAACCCCCCCCCCCCCCCCCCCCCGTGGGGCAGAAGGAGGCGCCGGGGTGGTAACGCTAACCGGAAGAATAACTACCCCCCCCGCAGGAACCCACCACCCCCCCCCCCCCGGGGGGCCAACCCCCCCCCCCACGAAAAAGGGGGGGTTAATCAACCAATTCTCCCCGTTCTTACACACAGTTTTTTGTAATCAGGGGCCCCCGTGTGGTGGGGGGGGGGTGGGGGTGAAAGAAACCCCCAAAGGGCGCTAATAAAAAAGAGGTTCCCCGGGTGGTTTTTTTGCAAAAGGGATCCCCCAAAAGTAATATATTTTTTAAACACAAAACACACCCCCCCCCCCGACATGTACAAGAAAAGGGTGGTCAACGACATCAATATAATTTCTGAGTTTCGAGAAATTATTTTTATACCAACCTACAGTTGAGCGGTTCCAAACAACAGCACGAAAAAATATCACTTATTTTAATATAGGGTATGTGTCCCTTAACTCAGCCTAATCAGCAACGATCGATGTCATTTTTTATTATAACTCATAAAATATTTTAGCTTGGAGCAATATTTAGCTAGTTATACACTTGCTTAGATACGTTTAATAAGACTTTTGGTAGTATGTATCATGAAAAGCTATAAAACTCATTTTATAAAGTCATAAACTTTTGAGGGATATGGATGTAATGTCGGTCTACAAGCATCAAATTGGGTCTATTCATGGATGCAACTTCGTCCCGTTCCATCGATTTCTTATTAAATGCAGTCTTCGTACGGTTTTTTTTTCTTGATTTTATGATTTAAGACATTGCCAGCTGTATTCGCTTTATCCAACATATAATTTCACAAAACAAACTAAACTAAAACTACTTTGAAACACTTAAGAAATTTTTACATATGATTTATTGGCCCTCCGACAGTGAAAACATTATAATTCACTCTGCAAAGGTTTTGTTTACCTCGGTTTGTGTTTAGATGAGCCATTTGGAAAATATACAACCGAAACTCATACATTTCCATTGAAAATTTTACCAATAACAACATTTTTAATAAGTTTTCCAGACAACAGGCCATGGTTGAGAACAAAGAAAAAAATATGGCCCTAACATTGGGTCCACGGTTTTCTCGATAAATCATTGTTATTTTAATCTGTGTGAACTGTTAGTTTGTAACGTGTGACTATTTTCTGTACATCTAGGCTGCATTATTTGGTTTATCGGTTCAATTTAGCCAAATTTAGATCATTCGAAGATGATGGAGATAATCTGTTCAGCTTAACCAGTGAAATCATGATGTCTAAAGAGATAACAAAATCGTTAATTACACGCAAGTGAACAACAGTAAATTGATTAATAAGGTCGGAATTCCTTCAAATTAAATCAGTTATCTTGAAAGCAACATCATTTTGTTGATTATCGCTGAATTAATGACGTATTTGGAACATAGGCCGAATGAAGGAGCTAGGCTAACATTACATCCCCTTACCCTATCATTTTTGATTCAGCTAAAGTTTTAGCACAATTATTTTATATTATTCAAGACGACATTTTTTTTTACGTTACCTGTGCACGCTATAATTTTTTTTGTTTTACTGTGAGCCATGTTGTCAAGCATCCTGTGAGAGTGAGTGAGACAACACCAAAACACGGCTCACAGTAAAAGTCAAAAAGACAAAAAAAAATATAGCAGCGTGTACAAGCTAATTAAGTCACGTCTAACCTTCCAGAAGGGCTTATGTTAAAAATGCAACTGATGTTTTAGAATAATTAAGCCTAATAAATTAATGATTTCTAGGGACTTTTTTCATTGGGGCGAATTTAACATTGAGAGACTCTTTTTGAGTACTTTCTCTTTCATTCATATTCCAATCACCTTTACGTTTTTCATTCTATTATTTGTAGAGTATGCTAGCCAGCACTGTTGTCTTTCGATCTGCACTAGAGAATCCCTCGAAAGTTTTATAGAGGCGCTGTAATAAATGAAAGAGAGTGAGCCCGGAGAGAATCTCTCATTGTTAGATTCGTTTTATTGAAAAAAGTTCTTTGATTTATAGGCTTATGCTGTGAAAACTCTGTTAACAATTTTTAAGATAGCTAACAGGCATAATCGAAATTTATTCCCTCAAAAACTTAAATTAAAAACACGGCTATTTTGGAATATTTCATTTATTTAAACAAATTTCACTTTTATATGATAGTCATTTTTCACATTTAATAATCTTTTGAATGTCGCCTTTTAGTAACCTAAAGCTTTGATGAACACACTTTTTTTATTAAACTTACCGTTTTTGAAGTATAATTATTTCAAACCCTTTTGGAAAGTTAGTCGAGAGTAATAATGTACAAGGTAGGAATCAAAAACCCATTGATGGGAAAAATTCCACCCACTTTTCAAAACTGTATGCTTCTGTCAAAAAATGGGTAAATCAAAACACGAAGATGGGTAAAATATTACCCACTTGGATAATTTGTTATTGAAAAATATATGGGTATTTTTACACCCATGAATGGGTGTTAAAAAAATTTCAACTTTTGTTTGCTCCTGCCATCCACCTATCGCCATTTCGGAAATGTTAGTAGGTTTTGGCTAAATATTTTCTATTTGCAGGATGATACAACCGAGGATACAACATCATGGAGCCTCACCTGATAACTGAAGGTGATAAATATGAGCTCTACTTAGGGTGTAAACCGGTTTGTGGCAGAAAACAGCAACTCTGGAAGTGGCTAAGAATTAAGCTCAACATGATATTTTCATACTACAATTTGATGAGAAATAAAGCTTAAGTTTAGTAAAATTGTTGCTTGCGTTTTTTTTTTCCTTTTACGATAGAAATGAAAATCCCATCAATGGGTAAAATTTTACCCATTGAACAAAACAGGAAGTCTACCCATAAAATTAGCAATCTCAATTGAATTATATCGCACAGATGTCAGAGAATGGTTATTTTTTTACCCATTTTCCAAAAATAAATCATTTTCAAAGATGAAAATTACCCGTTTTTTTTAAGTTTATGCCATATACTCATAAATGGGTAAATCGAGTGTACCCATTTAATGGGTTGACTCCCTTTTTGGGGATATAGGTGAAATTTTACCCATTAATGGGTTTTTGGTTCTTACCGTGTACGCATCTTAGGTATTTGTTTGTTTACGTTTATTTTTTCTGTAATACCCTATCTATTACAATCAACAGAATTATCCAGAAACGGCTTGGAATGGTTTTTATACAGCACTAAGCTTCTCCACTCACTACACTCGCGAAGGTGAAAGTAGTTCGCCTCCCCGCGGTGCACCCTGGAAACGTTAAGCCCCCTTAACGACTAAACGAACTACGGAGGAAGCGCTATACGGCGCGGGATCCGGCAGGCCGCCGTAAGAGGTCATGCCATAAGGAACAGGGACGTCCCAACCCCGGCTTTCACGATCGGAGGAAGGACCATCCGACATGAGATTCGACAGGTACCGTAAGTGGTCGGGGTCCCAAACCCTGCTTGGATCCCGGAGCATCTCGATCGAATCACCGTCAGATCGGTGAAGCTAACTAAAGGGTGTACGGAATCAAATTGCGACACACACAAATATTCGGCAAAATTCGCCCGGTCAACCAATCATCTTCAAACTTTCAGGGAGTAAAATAAAACATGTTATGAATATTTTTCCACGTTTGTTTAATTCAATTTCAATTCCATATCCAAATGCACGAACCTTCTTCTTTACACTACTCATAAGGTCCTATACAACATTTGGTTCAACTTTTTTTTGCGTAGCAATCCATTTTTTCTTCATATATTCCTTCGATTTCACTTCCTTATGTGTGGTTTCGTCCACATCTGGGTGTAGAGCTTCCGTGCACGTGTTTTACTACCGTATTCTGCCGTTCATCGCGATTAGGCACCTTTTGGACTTTGTACGTGTGTAGTACTTCACGTTTTTTCGCATCTTGCACGAAAGTTTTGGTTAGATTCAGTTTCTTCGCCACAGCTCGAACTGAACTGTTGGGATTCCTCTTGAAAGCTTAAACTACCCGCTTGTGATCCTTAACACTATACGGAGATCCATTTTTGCCACTGTTTTCTTTCCGATCGATGGTGAAACGTTTGTGGTACCGATTTAAAACACGAGACACCATAGAATGTACCATTCTCAGCTTCTTGCTGATGGCACGATGAGAAAGATCCGGATTTTCGAGGAACGTGCGTAAAATTTCTTTGCGCCGCTGCTCTTCCGACTCCATCTTCGCAACGATTGCACATCTGCTAATCACTTACACAGCGTAAACAAATACACATTGAACTAATTCCATCCAAAATTTCGATAGAAAATAACCAATGGGTAAAAAGTTACAGCCATTTAAAAGTCGTGCAATTTGATTCCGTACAACCTTAAATAAAGACTAGTGAGACATAGTGGGTGCGTAATGCACCTGAAGTAATACCGAAAGGTGGTTCCGGGCTGGGCCGAAGTTCAAGGCACGGGTGGGTTTTTAGTGGGTCGAGGTTGGTGCCCTCATCCCCACACCCTAAGAAAGAAAATCTCCCATAGGTCAAATTTGCCACCTTGCCAAAGGTGGGAGGCAGATTACTGTAAGCCTGCATAAGAGATTGCACCGTGGTGAATTTCCGTATACCCTTTATGTGTGAAACCACATACATTTTTGCAACTTGATTCGACAAACAAAATTAATGCATGGACAACATAAAAATTATTGTATTTTCCACCAATAATAACAGTAATAAAAATAAATGAAAACTATGTGCCCTAGCAAATGAAACTAATTTGTGAGCCTTATACAATTTATTTCTCGGTTCCACATGAACATTAAGTGTTAACATTTAAAAAAAAACTATGGTTCAATCAATAATGCTCACCAGACTAGTTTTCATTGTCAATTAAAACAGTTAGTTAGAGCAGTTTTTTTTTTTTCAAAAAAAAATCAAACAATTTTCAGGGATTGGTGATTTGTATCTCATGTAAGTCTATGTTGGTAACCAATGGACAATGGCTATCGGTTTTTTATTATTATTATTTTACTCCTCATAACCAGTTTCAAGATCTTCACAAAGAATAGCATAAGATACGCAAGATTAAAATAGAGTGATGATGGGGAGACCGGGAAACCATATCAAAAATATTCAAATCAACTGTTCTAGAGAAAATACTAAATACTGCACAAATCATCTCTTCAACCAGTAAATCGACAAAAAAAAACAGCTATAAATCAGAAAGCATACACAACCAAAGACTCCGAATAATAACGGATGCTTTCAGAACCAGCCGAGCAAGCCGAATGTACGCGAATGTTGCGTTGTACGCGTGTATTTGTGATGGTTTAATGAGTTCATCATAGCATGCTGTGCGTTTGACTGTCATCTTTCGTTTGTTTACTTGTTTGCACGGATTAAATTCTTCGTTTGCAAAATGTCGTGCATTGAAAGAGACGTGAAAATTAAGGTTTTGGACACATGGGTACGCGAAAAGGGTGTAACTATGCGACAATAGGCGAAGCGCTTTGGAATTCATCACCGGGGAAGTGGCCAATTTCTGACTTAGATCAAAACCCATTATGCGACACATCAAATAACATGAGAACTCAAAACTAAGTGCAATGGTGATGGTATCAAGTTTCCAGGACCACAATGACCACATCCGGGTTGGTATTTCCGTACATTCCGGGTTCATAAATTTAGGTTTTTATTTTCAAACAAATTTACATGTTATGTGAAGAAACTTAAACAAATTACGCAGTTAATAATAAGCTTTTCAGCTAGTCTTATGTTCCATTTACTATGGTTGACATTTAGCGGATGATATGAAATGTTTAAAAAAAGTCACCATGAATCGAAAAGAGGGTTAATAAAGAAAGCAAAATAACAGAAGCCTCCATACAACGTGCACATAATAAGTCATAAATTATGTCACGCAACATTGAGGAAAAAGTCAATCTCCCACTCAATATAGATTTCGTTGAGAAAAATTGCCCTCAGCCCATCGAACGCTATTCGGCAATTGTGAAGAGAGTCCTCAAAAATACTGGTAAAGCAGCTGCGAAAATGTAAGAGCTCAAAACAATTTGGGCTAAACTCCGGAGCTTGAGGAAAAGTGTTAGATTGAAAATTCGCAAATTCGTGAAAGAATAATATTAATTTCATCCGGTTTTCACAATGTTCAAGTTCAATCCCGTACAATAAAGAATCATCCATTTGTTTGAATAAAACGTATTTTTTTAAATGATCGTAAAGAAAAGTATGTGGATAACTTATTTTCGATACAGTCCTTATTTCCCGTTTCCTTTGATATCTACTGAAGGCTCCGTGGGCTTCCTGTGACTTCTTAGCATAGATACCAAACCCTTCCTATCATCAACGATTGCATGGACGTGGCCAGGTAAGCGATCCAGGAGTATTTTCGTGCAAATTATTTCATGAAGGAACGTATCAGAGACTGATTCCGTTTTATGGTGACATGCAATGTCTTCAAAGAATTATTCCTCATCATAGCTCCATCCACGAGGAGTGCAAACGTTAATGCTCATTCTAATTCTAATGCCAAAGCTATTGCTAAAGCAATTAGAAATAATAAAAAATATAAATAAATGTATACGTCTACTTCGGTTGATGAAATAAATAAGTAAATACTTGGCTTGTGACGAATGTGCAAGTACAAATTTGAGCCCATTCAAATATCTGATAAGCTTATAACACAGAGAACAGACATCCAGGCTCGAACATTTTTTTCTCAATGTATTGTGTAAATTTTTAAAAGCAAACTGTTGGAAAACTAGCGTCGGCTAGTTTAAGTTTTACCAAACTAAAATTGACTAACTAGAAAATAAGAAGAATGATTAGTAATTTCCATTTAATTCCAACTACCTTTATTGCTTATCTTGTGTCAAATTACTAATCATTGTTCTTATTTTATAGTTACAGGTATTCCACTAAACAGCTCACACTCTCCATAATAAAATTGACTGACAGTCAACGGCTATCAAATCGGCAGGTGGCACCATCAACAGTTGCAGAAATTTGGACTCCAATTTGGATGCCTGTTCTCTGTGCTGATAATAAGTATAAAGGGAATGTCATCACCCTAAATTGGTAGACCCGGAGAGCGTAGCGCCTCTGACTAAAAACATGCAAGGAATGCCGGCAAAAAATTCTGGCCCAATCGCTATACTGCTCACCGACACACGATCACCGTTGCACTTGTTTCATGTTAATAATATAAACCGAAAACGCGAACTTATTTTCATTGAAATTTGGTCGAAAATGGGAGAAAATAACACCGAAAGAAAAACACGTCTACTCGTAAGTAGCCAGAGCCTGATATGATTTCTGTACTAGAAATGCATTTTTACTCACCCCAAATAACTCATCAATTTTAAGCCTAAACACTTAAATGTTTCTATAACTTACAAACCAGTCGAAAAATCCGATGAAACGTACCTGAAAATAAAACAAAAATTGATTATAATACATGCTTACATAGTCAGATCTGAATGCTAGTACACACTTAGAAAATTTTACAGTATTCGGTAATTTTTTACCGAACTTTCAACAGCTGAACCTTCGGTAATCGAATTTACCGGATTTCAGTGAAATTGTACAGTATTCCGGTAAAAAAATTACCGGAACATGTCACATTTTACCGAAATCCGTTAAATCGGATTACCGAACGTTCAGCTGTTGAAAGTTCGGTAAAAAATTACCGAATACTGTAAAATTTTCTAAGTGTGTAGACACAAAAAAAAAGGAAAATGAAGAAGAAACGCACATTTTAGTTCAAAGTACTATTTATTCAAGCTGCAACATTCCGTAAAACAACAACCAACACCCACACCGGTCAATCATACCTCGGTGTACCACCGAAAACTTCCTCCTCAATCCCCAAATGGTTTTCTCCGCGCAGAAACTTAAAGAATCCCCCCTCTCCAAAGCTCGTCCCCCACGAGTTGGCACACAACCAATACTTGACGCCATTCTCCTCACCCCAACCAATCAGCTTCACAATGTGTGATCCACGACGTCTCCCAAAGGAATACTGATAAACACCGGATCTGTAGCTAACGAAATCACTATAAATGACGAACCTTGTCGACAGTGGACCACGGTGAAACAAATTCAATTTTATACTTTCCTCATTCGCTATCACCCGATACGCGCGACTGCCGTAGCGCTTATCATCAACGTAGCTCGCCGTATAACCATCCCTACACTCGTTCACGCATTCCAGCTCCTCAAGTTCCGGTTCTCCAGGTCTACACTCTCCAACCTCGTACGGCCTGCAACCTTGCGCGCTGTTGTACTCTCCACCACTCACGAAACCATGCTGCCTCCAGTGCAACCAAACCAGATGCGGATATCCGGCAGTACAATTACCACAGGTCCGACAGCAGCTCGTCACGTCCTGCGTGCTGAACGTGAACTGTTGCGTTCCGTTGGATTGGATGCACCATCGATCAGTCATTGCCGCTGCAACAGCCGCGGCATAGCATGACCCACAGCAGCCTTGATTGCGGATCTCAGTCAACGAAGGGCACTCGGGCCAATGGTCCCGCGCGTCGAAGCTTTCCGGAAGCTCCACGGTGGTGTCGTTTCTTAGCAGTGCCGAGAGCAATTCATCGTCTGTGTCCAGCAGTGCCAGATCGGCGGCGCTGAGCTCAGCCTCGTTGGTCATGAGGACGGGTTCCGGTATGAGGTTTCTTCCAGCCACCCAAGTGTTGGCTCGAGCGTTGATGGCGGCGATGAGCTCATCGCCAATCAGGTTGTCTTCGTTGAAGTCCTGAGACGCTGTAGTAATGGCAACGAGGAAGATCGCCAAAGCGATTAGACGGTAGCTAATCATTTCGCTGGATAATGTTCGATTGAAATTAAAAATCAGACTGACCATCAAATCCACGCTAGGTCTATATTTATGAAGTGATAGAAAATATGAGCTTTTGAACAGTGACACGTGTGACACCTCGAGGGCTAGGTACTCATAGATATCAGTTTCTTTGCTGATTAACTGACCGAGGGGCGTTTGCATCATTGTGCAGTGCTGATAATTAACAATATCACAAGCACCTGATTTACCGAAACTGCAGTGCAACTCTAACTCATTCCTAATTGCAGAGAGTGGCGCGTAGTTGATAATGCCTTTCCCGCAGTAAATTTTCCAAACTCTGCTGGCATGACGCCCATGCTGCCCTCTTTTCCAAATATATCCAGGCCCCCAGGAATATGATTTCAATTAAAGTCTATTCACCGGCACGAACCATGATCACGCAACCCACCGACACCGGTGTTGGTAGGTATGCTCCGTGCCTAGAGCAGAAATATGAAAACTCGCTAAACTAATGGCCCTTCGGAGCCTAAGTTTTCCCAGTCGTCACTCTCCGAAGCGAACCACCGAAAACTGACAAGATGTGGCCAAAGGCAGCAGTTCATGCCCAAACTACCTGGCTCGAACTAAAAGCGAGAGAGTTCTCGAACTGCTGCACTGCAGTGAAATGTGGTTCCTAAAGTATGGGGAAAATTTCTGAGTGACGCGATGTTTTCGTGCAGCAAACCACGGCCAACCACCAACCAACGACGTCTATTAGGGTGAAAATTCGAAACCCTAATTCATACCTTTTTCCATTGCCATTTGTTGCAATGTCGCGGGTAGAAGTAGGCGTGGGAACGGAAAGTTGTTTGAATTTGAATGGCGGCAGTTTTTGTTTGGATTTCAATGCCCTAAGAAGGCTGTAATTTGACGGATGATATGATAATTTACGTCGTGACCTGTGAACTGTGGAAAAGGAAGCGGGATATTTTGGAAAGGAGCTGGTAGAAGTATGCCCTAATTTAGAGCCGAAAAGCGCACACGGCTGGATGTACAGCCAATCAACTAAGTCAATTCCGAAAAACGGCAAAGCAATAACTGAGAATCACACCCGTTATTCGCAGAGATTGTTATTATTTAATCTTTTTGTTCCACGAACAGATCGAAATCATTTCGCCCGGAAGCCATCAAAAACCGTGCATCAAAACTCGGTTCAAAACAAAAAATCTCGAGTACTTTGTCAAATCGACGTATCTGATTTTGTAAACGAAGAGGAGAAGTAAGATTCAAACGTAAATTTCTCAAAACTCTCACCACCCCCACGGAAACTAGCATCATCATCATGTTAGGAAAATGTTATTCCTTGTGTTGGTAGCCCTTGTTTGCATGAAAGTGCTAAGGGTTTGAAGAATTTAACGTTTGAATCCTACTTCCCCTCTTTTTTTACAAAAAATCAGATACGTCTGTTTGGAAAAGTACTCGAGAAATATCGGTACGTAGCGCTTTGATCCATCAATTTGCTCCGGTAAATCATACAACAACAGAAGCAAGGCTCGATTTTTTCACTGGAATTTATCGAAAAAAAAAAATACAACCGACCGGCATCGACGGCAAAAACGGATCCACTTTTTTTCCTTGCTCTTATTTTGTCGCTTGGCCTCGATTTCACCACAGTTGGGAGGCGTCAAATCCGAGATTCTTACGAATCCCGTTTCGAGGGATTTTGTGCTTTGTTACGTTTCCGTCTTCGGTTGGTGGTAGTTGGTTCACATACAGGTCCGCATACAGTCAGAAAAACCTCGCAGGATCAAATCCCTATGCTAGTCAGCATTGTTGAATATTGCATCGAACACAATTTCTGAATCAACATGTTTATTTAATTTCAGATTTCCGGGTCTAAGCTTTGATTCTTCAAACTGGGTGGATGTGCGTCGCTGGGGGATGTGATGGAATCTCCAAATTTGAATAGGATAATGTGTCTATTTGTATTTTGGTTTCGTGTATTGTATAAAGGTAAAAAGTTAAAGGAGATGTGACGAGAGAGGCCGATTTATGAATTTTGGTTTTGATGGTAATAGCCAGAAGGACTTAGATCGGAGCGTCAATTAGAAGTTGGAATGTCATTTGCAGTAATGGAATGCTGATTTAAACAAGTCATATTTGATGATGACGCAACTTGATATGCGATTTCGAATTTTCGTCATATTTTGAAAACAAGTTTGACATTAGTCCTACCACATTTGTTTGATGTTGTACTGTTCAAGCTAGAATTTTGTTAATGCAAACTTTTGGCCGAAAGAAGAAGAATTAGCATGTTTCAATCAATTTCATTGCCAAGTTTCATTCCTGTCTGTATTTGTCATTTAGACTTTGGCCGCACAAACTGAAAGATTTCTTCGAGGGGAAATAAATGTGCCACCACACGAGAGCTATTGCTAGTATGGGGCTGTTCATAAACCACGTAGACAATTTGGGGGGGGGGGGGGGATTTCAAAAAAGTCTACGTTTGTCTACGATGGGGGAAGGGGGGTATAGCAAAAGTCTACGTAGACCTTTGTTTTTTTCATGATTACGTTATTCAGTTCACGGTGTAGTTTTTCTTTTTCTCGAATTCATGACTGCAGTTCACGGATCTGGGCACGGATTTTATTTCCATGCATGGCTTGAATGAAGAAACAAGTACGTTGTCTACTTGTTTAGCAAAAGTAAGTTTTAAGGCAATTGACAACCAATCTGAGTCATGAAATCTGTGCTGGTTTGTTAGCTTCCAATACATAGCCTGTTGGTTTGTGCTTACAATTCAAAACTTGCTACGAAAAAATATAGTTGACAGCTACACACAGTGGCAGAAGTACCTAATATTGAGTTCAATTCGCCCAGGTCGGCACTCTTGAATCGATTTTCATTCCTCGTGTTGTTCACTCGCATGTAAACAGAATTACTGAAAATCGGGTTATGTTCGATAATGCGGGTATCTTTGATGGGAAGTATACAAATCATTTATTATGTCACAGCTCTTCTACATACAATTCTATTATTTACTAGCCTAAGTACCGGATGGAATGAACAATTATATTCATAGCTATACGTACGCATCAAAATAACCCACATTATTCAAAATATTCCATGTTCAGACAACTCAGTGAGTTGTACACTCATTGTTTATTTCTAACCTTTCGATACGCGTGCACAATTTGCAGAAAGAGCAACCAAGCGAGGTTTTCTCACGTGTGTTGTGTTTTTTTACACCAGCGCGTTGCCCGAAAGGTTAAGATGACTCAGAAAAGAGTCCTTATTTGGCCACCATATTTAAGGATAGACTCTATCATTTTCCAAACCACACTACCTAAAAACTACTGCGATTCCGTACACCAAACCATCATAATTAGTTACAGCAACTTGATTGTGATGTCATTGAGTAAAGTGTGCTACTAGGGTAATGTGAACGGGGTTTAATGTTACACGCTAAAATGACTGTCTCTAAGTATCTTTTCGAAAGGATAAAAGATACAAAAAGAGAAAGTAATTACACGGCCATCCATTTTAACTCAGTTTTGAGTCGTTTTTGACTCACTTGCATCACAAGTGTAGTCACTCAAATCTGAGTAAATGTAACAGGATAGACATGTCTACAAATCAAAAACATCCATCTGGTTTGAGTCCATGTTTTTGATTTGTAGACTTGTCAATCCCAGTTACATTTACTCAACTTTAAGTGACTCCATTTTTGACGAAAGTGAGTCAAAACTGATTTTGACAGTGGCTGGCCGTGTAGAGCGTGTTGGTTGTGTTTCTCTTTTTTTTTAAACAATATCGAGAGAGCGAATGCAAGGCACCAAATCAAGCTTATTATGAAAATACCATTTAGTATTTTCATTTATACGTGAATGAGATGACATTTGATAGTTGACATGCTCCCATTTGACATACATTTAGAAGTGGAGCTTAATTATATCCGGTTGTGATTACCTGTCAAACGCTGAAGTAACGGAAAAAGACGTGTTCAAGCAATACTAAAGCGCTGAGTTGGAAAAAGCAGAAAATACATGAAGAGGCCTGAGAAGACGTCAACTTGTTTTGCAAAACTTTCAAAGAATATAAATTTTACTTGGCATCTAAGGTATAAGCAAAAATAACCGCATTTGCTCTAATTGTGGACTGTTTTTTGCGATAAAAGTGAATGCAGATCGTCACCGCAAAGGCATCCACAAGGCAGATATTTTGTCTAAGAAGGCCTTATTTTTTACCCAAGATTCTGCAGCAACGCTAGGAATAAATTCTTTGTGAGGTCGACGTGAACGGAGCTACGGAAATTCTTTGGATAGAATCACGTTTCGTCGAAATCATTGGACTTAACATCCAAAAAACTATCCCACCAGAACTTCCACTGACTTTAATAATAACTGGTTCAAGCAGCTATTGTTTGAGCATCTTAAGCATTTGCATAATTGATTGTTTTTCATTTTTGCAATTTTTATGAAAAAAAAATAAGAATAACGAATAACCTGATTGTTTGAGTTTCATTTCATTATTCGTTCTTCAAACACATTGTAGTAAATTTTCCACACATATTAATTTTTTTTGATAAAGTCTACGTAGACTTTAATCAGGGGGGAGGTTGGCAAAAGTCTACTTAAGTCTACGAGGGGGGAGGGGGGTTTAAAAATGTCAAATTTCGGTCTACGTGGTTTATGAACAGTCCCTATATAGTGAGCTATATGCTAGACACTATGTAATAGCTCATAGGAACACCTAAACTATGTAGTGATAGCTCATAGCTATGACTTGCAAGCGATAGTTTCACGCTATAATTTAGAAGCGTGTCCGTTGTCGTGTGTACACTCTAGCGATAGTTTCTATGTTATAGTAGTAGGCTATGAACTATTCCATCCGGACGGAATAGTTCATAGTTTGTTGGTCGAAGTTTTTTGACCGTTCGTTCGAATGTTTTGCTAGTTTGTGTTTTCGCGGTATTTTTAAAGCAAAAATGGACAATTGATTGAGCTGTGGGAGAAACATCCGGTGTGGTGTGACCCATCTAATCCCGATCACCTGAGGATATGTATACTGTGTAGATGGCGCTTCTCTCCAACTGCGTCGAAATCGTGTCCGAACCCACGGAACTTAAAAAAAAACTAAAAATCGGGCGACAATAGACAACTCGTTGTTGGAGACGTTGTGGGCTGAAGGCTGCCTTGTATAAAAAATATTCGATGGCTTTAAGGAATTTGAATAACAAATTTGAGCAGTCCTATGAAGAAAAAAATCAGTGGGGTTGTGAATAACACACGACCGGTTGACGTAGACTTCGTTAAACCGTTTGATTAGTACTCAGGTACTGTTCTAGTGGGACGTAGGGTTAGCATAAGTAAGTGAGAAAGTATGTAAGAACATTCGCTTGATTCGCTTCTTAGTAATTATTTGGCGGCCCTGGAAAGGGACGTTTGATTTGAATGTTGGTATGATGAAAAGCAACGGTGGTGCTGGCTGTAGTGATTGTGTTGATATGATAGATCAGCTGAAAAACATTATCCTTATCGCGTTATAGATTGTTCAGGGTCTGTTTGGGAATTCAATGTCAACACTTAATTATATTTTTGATAGTTGACAGTCGCGAAAATCTCCAACTGATTGAGGCAAAAATCTCGAAAATCTATCGAGAAATGATAAAGCTATTAGCGTTGAAACTGTTTCAGTTATTTTCAAATTTTCATGCGACCTCTACCCTTGCCGTAAGGCGTAGTCTGATCAAAAAGCGTGGGTGTGGTCCAAATAGATCGTTAGACCAGCATTAGATAGTATTTATGTTTATTTATGTATTCTTTTGTACACTCTTTAGAAAGCGGTGAAGAATCAAAACGTTGTCCGTGATAAGGAATTTCTTGATATTTACCGGAACGCAACAAATATATTACAAATATATGTTTGCATAAATTATATGGCAATCGTTAAACCTTTAGGTTGGTACAAATATCTCAAAAAACAAATCAATCAATTTTTTGTGAGCAAACCATTGCATAATTTAAGGCTGCCTAGCAACGGTTGCCTAGCCAACGGCTTGCTGGCAACAGCCTGCAGCGCAATCAGCGCAATCTCCAATGGTTGGTTGCCAGTGCACCTTCTATGGTACTTGCCACCGTCAGCTGCCACATCCACATTGGCGCCTTGCTGCTCAGCACTGCCGAATGCACCCTTCAGGGTACATGCCATCGCCAGTTGCCAATCCATAATGGCTCGTTGCTACGCACAGCTCCAGTACTGCAACACGAATGAGAAAATTTCTTCTTCTTCTTCTATTGTTTTTGCGAGGGACTTAGACCCTTCGGGTCATTCGTCCCTTAATGAGAAAATTTGCGAAGGTGTACCCGTTTTATACCGTTCACTGTTGCATATGAGACCTCCCTTGCTCACATTTGAAATCTGTGATAGGAAACTACTGTTTATTTAAGTAAATTTAGCCTGCAAAACAAAATAATAAGACACCATCATTTATTTTCGTTATTTTCAATAGTTTGAAATTGTTACCGGATATTGTTTAATAATTAGATTGATACGCGAGAAAATTCCCAACCGATTGGTGTAAATATCTTGAAAATCTATCAAGCATTTATTGAGATATTAGCGTTTAATTTGTAACGATATATCGTGACGGTCGCTAATTTAAAGATTTTCAATTGACACCCTGCCCTTGCCATAAGACGTTTCAATTTTTCATGACGGCAGCCATTTGTAAATTGTGCACAATGCTCAAGGTATTCAACGAAGAGACAATTAAAATTGTTTTAGCCACCGCTGTCTGCCAATTGGTTTCAATTGCTCGTGACGGCAGCCATTTATAAATTATGCACAATGCTAAAGGAATGCAACGAAGAGAAATCTACAATTGTTTTAGCCACCGTTTTGTGCCAATTGGTAGGATAAATTCAAATTAAACAAACTCTTTCAACATTGGATTGGGCGTCCTACAAAGGACGGACTTCGAAAAATCAACATAAGAATTGAATCCATGTCGGTCTTTTCAGAGCTGCAGTGCACGTTGCGCTATAAAGATGGCTACCGAAAGTATAACACACACTCAGGCAACTTATTTCGCTCCTCGTGGTGGCGCCCAACGGCTGGCTGCAAATCTTCACCAGCTTGGGCAACCGGATGCCTAGCACACCACTGCAATTTAGTGGCTGCCTAGCAACGGTTGCCAAGCCAAGGGCTAGCTAGCAACGGCTTGCAGCGCAATCAGCTACCTGTCCACTGGTTGGTCGCCACTGCACCTTTTATGGTACGTGCCACCACCACCTGCCAAGTCCACATTGGCGCTTTGCCGATCCGCACTAGAGGCTTCGCGCCATCGAGGTTGCCTTCAGAGCACATGCCATTGCCAGCTGCTTATCCTCGATGGTTCGTTGGTCTGCCCAGCTCCAGTACTGCGACACTAATGAGTAAATTTGCGAAGGTGTACCTGTTTAATATCGTTCACTGCTTCATATGAGACCTCCTTTGCTTACATTTGAAATCTGTGATAGTAAAATGGAGTGCATTTAGTAAATTTACTCTGAAAAATCGGCATTATCAGACATCACCTCATATTTTGGTTATTTTCAATAGCTTGAAATTGTTAACGGATAATGTTTGATAATTGAATTAATACGCGGGAAAATTTCCAATCGATTGATCGAAACATCTTGAAAATCTATTGAGCATTTATTAAGTTATTAGCGTTTAATTTGTAACGATATTTCATGACGGTCGCTTATTTTTAGATTATCAATTGACACCCTACCCTTCCCGTAAGACGTAGTCTACGTCAAAATAATTTTTAGAATGTGTCAAGAGCAGCTGATTGTCCTCGCGTCAGATGTGCCATACAACTTGCCCACCATCGGAGCCGAAACAGGCATCTCAGGAGCTAAAGATCGGCAAATACCCCATCATCACTAATTCCCTTACGTTGACATAAAGGGTGTACGGAATCAAATTGCGACACACACAAATATTCGGCAAAATTCGCCCGTTCAACCAATCATCTTCAAACTTTCAGGGAGTAAAATAAAACATAGAAAATGAGAAGAATGATTAGTAATATCCATTTAATTCAAACTACCTTTATTGCTTATCGTGACAGAAACGCGTATTTCGTCTACAACGTGCAGACTTCTTCAGTGTCGTGTACTAATACTCGACTTTAGTAGAGTATCTGTCAAGATAAGCAATAAAGGTAGTTGGAATTAAATGGAAATTACTAATCATTCTTCTCATTTTCTAGCTACAGGTATTCCACTAAACAGCTCACACTCTCCAGGATTCAAATAAAACATGTTATGAATATTTTCCCATGTTTGTTTTATTCAATTTCAATTCCATATCCAACTGAACAAACCTTCTTCTTTACACTACTCATAAGGTCCTGTACAACATTTGGACCAACTTTTTTTGGCGCGGCAATCCATTTTGTCTTCATATCTTCCTCCGACTTCACTTCCTTGGGATGCTTTCGAAGTGCCTGCTTCATGATGGCCCAGTACTTTTCAATTGGCCGCAGTTCCGGTGCGTTCGGGGGGTCGAGATGCTTTGGCACGAAATTGACCTCCTTAGTCTTGTACTACGCCAAAACCTCTTTCGAGTGATGGCAAGAGGCTAAATCCGGCCAGAAAATCGTAGGACCATCGTGTGACCTCAGAAGAGGAAGTAGACGCTTTTGGAGGCATTCCTTTCCACACGAGTAAATTGCTTGCCAAATCATATAATTATTGGCAAACTTTGACATCTTCTGCTTTCTAACGTCCTCAGGGACATCGAATTTATTATGAGCAGTGAAAAACTGGAGCCCCGGAAGCTGCCGGAAGGCTGCTACGTATGTAAAGTCTCATCACCCATAACGAGGCAATGTGGTTTCGTCAACATCTGGGTGTAGAGCTTCCGTGCACGTGTTTTACTACCGTATTCTGCCGTTCATCGCGATTAGGCGCCTTTTGTAGTAGTGTAGTCTAGTTTGTGTAGTCCATCGCGTTTTTTCGCATCTTGCACGAAAGTTTTGGTTAGATTCAGTTTCTTCGCCACATGTCGAACTGAACTGTTGGGATTCCTCTTGAAAGCTTGAACTACCCGCTTGTGATCCTTAACTCTATACAGAGATCAATTTTTGCCACTTTTTTCTTTCCGATCGATGGTCACACGTTCGTGGTACGCTCTTTACAGGGGCTTTTATACAAACGTGCTTTCCGTCTAACGTTCCTACACAATTGGAATACTGCAGCTTTTCTTCAAAATCACGTGAAATTGATAGCCAATCCTCGTGTGATATACGTAATATACGTATTTTAAATAAAGCTGCCAATTCAATTTCATTTAATTTTTGCTGCTCTAAGCACCGGTACGAATAATTTGAAACCTTAAAGCAATGAATTAAACTGATTTCCCTCTCAGAAAATCTTCCTTGACCTTCTGAGAAGAACTTCCCGAACTTCTCTGAAGAATTTCCAAGAAGTTCTCTGAAGAAAATTCCCGAAGAGAAAAACTTCCCCGAAGTTTTGTGCAGAATTCCACCAAAATTCTCTGAAGAAATTCCCCGAAGTTCTGTGAAGAACTTCCCTGAAATTCCTCTGAAGAACTTCCCTGAAATTACCTGAATAGTTTTCCCGAACTTCTCTGAAGAATTGTCTGATGTTCTCTGAAGAATTATCTGATGCTCTCTGAAAAACTTCCCTGAAGTTCTCTGATGAATTTCCCCAAAGTTCTCTGAAGAACTTCACCGAAGTTTTCTGAAGAACATCCCCGAAGTTCTCTGAAAAACATCCCCGAAATTCTCTGAAGAACTTCCCTAAACTTCTATAAGGAACTACCCTGAGTTTCTGTGAAGAACTCTCCTGAATTTCTTTGAAGAACTTTCCTAAAGTTCCTTTGAAGAACTTCCCTGTAGTTTTTCTGAAAAATTTCCCTGAAATTCCTCTGAAAAAATTCCTTGAAATTCCTCTGAAGAACTTTCCTAAAATTCTCTGATGGATTTCCCTGAACTTCTCTGAAAACTTATCTGAAGTTCTCTGGAGAACTTCTCTGAAGTTTTGTTAAGAAATTCTTTGAATTTCTCTAAAAATGAAATTACTTTCCTAAAATTCTCAGAAGAAATTTCCCAAACCTCTCTAAAGAATTCTCTGAATTTCTCTGAACAACTTACCTGAACTTCTCTAATGGACCTCCCCGAATTTCTCTAAAGAACTTCCATTAACTTCTCTGAAGAACTCTTCTGAGCTTCTCTGAAGAATTTCACTGAACTAGTGATTCTGGTCTTCATAACCCAGCTTCTTCAGCAGATTAGCTAGCCTTCAAGATTAATTCCCTAGCCTTCAAGACGAGCAATCCACGATTTTGTCCAGACTTTGCGAGTTTTTCGTTTCATCCGCCTTTTCATTATGATGCACGCAGTAACTGCAGCAGTGTTTCATTTTTTGTCCATAACTGCCAAATGTGGCCATTATTTCCCGAATTTATTTTTTAAAGGCTCGCAATTGAATACATGCGACCACAAAGAAAAACAATCGTGTGTACACCGAAAAAAGTTCAGTGATAGAGCGGCGGCAAAGATTTCTACTACATAGCTTCTATTACTTAATAGCTCATAATTTTGTAAAACCGGTTCTCGAATCTAATAGAACTGTGAAATAGATATCTATAACGGCTAAATTATAGTAAACTATAGCAAAGATGTCAAGCGCCGTGTGGCGGCACCTTTAGAAACTTATTTACCTGAAACTGTACCGGGTGCGGCAGAAAATAATGCGAAAATTTGTTCTATTTCTTTCAAATCCCATTTTCAACTAATTCAAGCAATAATATCAACATTTTACGGTGCAATTATCTTTATAAAGTCCTTTTAAACAAATTTATTTAATTTGTCCTGCATTTTTATTAATAACATCCTCTAGCCGACGCCGGAAGCCAGAGCCATCTTTTCGGACGTAGTCCTCCGACATTGACTGCCATGTGCGTGTGTTATGGTTGACTTCAGGGTTTTCACACTAAAGGGCGATACGGTCAAAATTTGGTTAATATCAACTTGACGTATTTCTTTCAATTTTGCATTTAAAAAACCTGAACACCCCTCATTTTGAAGGTGTGTGTGTGTGTAGAATGTTGCTCCTATTTTGATTTTGGAATTCACTCTTCAGTTGTCAAAATGCCGTCCAAGCAAGAAGAGCAGCGTATCAAAATTTTGCTCGCGCATCGCGAAAATCCGAGCTACTCGCACGCAAAGTTGGCAAAATCGCTAAAAGTTGCCAAATCAACCGTTACAAATGTAATTAAAGTGTTTGGGGAACGTTTGTCGACAGCCAGGAAGTCTGGATCGGGGGGAAATCGAAAACCGGAAGCCGCTGAGACGACAAAGAGAGTTGCCGGTAGTTTCAAGCGAAACCCTAACCTATCTCTCCGAGATGCCGCAAATAAGCTGGGTGTATCGTCTACAACCGTGCATCGAGCCAAAAAAACGAGCCGGACTATCGACTTACAAGAAGGTAGTGACTCCAAATCGCGATGATAAACAAAATACGACGGCCAAAGCGCGATCCCGGAGGCTGTACACGACGATGCTGACGAAGTTTGACTGCGTGGTAATGGACGACGAAACCTACGTCAAAGCCGACTACAAGCAGCTTCCGGGACAGGAGTTTTATACGGCAAAAGGAAGGGGAAAGGTAGCAGATATTTTCAAGCACACGAAACTGTCAAAGTTCGCAAAGAAATATCTGGTTTGGCAAGCCATCTGTACCTGTGGCTTGAAAAGCAGCATTTTCATAGCTTCCGGGACTGTCAACCAAGAAATTTACGTGAAAGAGTGTTTGAATAAACGTCTGCTGCCTTTCTTGAAGAAACACGGTTGTTCCGTACTGTTTTGGCCGGATTTGGCATCTTGCCATTACGGTAAAAAGGCCATGGAGTGGTACGCCGCCAACAACGTGCAGGTGGTTCCCAAGGACAAGAACCCTCCCAACACGCCAGAGCTCCGCCCAATTGAGAAATACTGGGCTATTGTCAAGCGGAACCTAAAGAAGACCAAAAAAACTGCTAAGGACGAGCAGCAGTTCAAGGCAAACTGGCTTTCTGCGGCGAAGAAGGTGGACAAGGTGGCTGTACAAAATCTGATGGCAGGGGTCAAGCGTAAGGCCCGGCAATTCGGATTTGGAAAAGCGGAAGCCTAACTGAATATTTTTCCTGAATTTTATACTAATTGAACTTGAAAAAGAAATTTAATTTGATTTTTTAAATAAACGATTTCACCGATTTACACGCGTTTTCCCTTGACCAAATTTTGACCGTATCACCCTTTAGGGTGTGATGTATTGCAGGCTCGTGCTTCAACATATGCTTAAATCTAATAATCCAACGGATTAAGATCTGGACTGCTAGGGGGCCACAAATTCTTCGGCCAAAACTTCATGTTATCGTTCAACCATTGTTGGGTTCGATTGGACGTGTGACACGGCGCTCCATTCTGCTGTAGGACAACGTTTTGGTCCTCGGAGAAGTTGGCCTTCACCCAGGGAAGCACTTGGTCCTTTAAAATACCGATATACACTTCGGTATTGATTTTAACTCCAGCATCAACGAAAACAGGCGGCATTTTCAAACCGTTGGACGCCACCAAGCCAAACATCATGACACCAGCCGGATGTTTGGTTTGAAATTTGAATTTCACTTTTTCTGGAACGTTCTCTATTTTCTGCGGTGACATGAACCGGTCCGTGCGGCTGTTGGCCACAGCATCGATGCTGAAAAGCTTTTCGTCGGAGAACAGGATTATCATGTTTTCCTTCTTCAACAAGGAAAGCAATCTCTTGGAACGAGTCACTCGTAGTTCCTTAACCCGGTCCGTAATCAAGTGGCGTTTCACTCTGGCTCTGGAAGATGCATGCAGGTCTTCGTTGATGATTCTCCGCATGGATTTCTCCGAAATATTGGCTTCCTTTGCTAGTTTTCTTATGTAACTCACCGGGTTGCGAGCAATTTTTGCACGGACCGATTTGATCTCGTTCGGCGTGCGTGCAAAGCGCGGATGTCCGCTTCCCGGCTTCCGCTGCTTAGGACCATCCTGCAAGGACTTTTTTATGCGGTAAACTGTTGCCAAATGGCACCCTACCACCTTGGCAATCTCTTTCGGCTTCTTCTGGGCGAGCAACAAACTGGTGATCACTTCTTTCGCGAACATTTTGACGAATTTGCAATAGAACAAATAGAATGTTTGGATGCAGCACTTGAAAGTAAACATAAACAAATACACTTTCAACAGAAATTAGTCACTAGGTACACGAACTAACTCAATACTCAAGTTTGAACATTTTCGCCTTATTTTCTGCCACACCCTGTAGAGAAGTACTGAGCTCTAGTTAAGCGGAAACTTTTCGAAACTAAGAAGAAAGCAAATGAAGGTGTACCACAGAAAGTTTGAGAATTTTACAGAAAGAAAAATTAACATCTTAATCAACTGTTTTCAATGTAGATATAACTCTATTATTGTGAAATAAACAATCGGCTTGTTGAATTATGTGTTAACTTTTTTTGCTGCTATTATTTTGGTGTCAGAAATTTAACGTGGACAAGCTTTAGCTTCTTCATCATTGAGAAACGGGGGAGTTCGCTCATTAAATCTTCCGATCCGCTTCCTAGCATCTTGCTATGAAGTACCTGGTGTTTACTCACCCACCGATTACTTGTCGACATGCCAAATTTTGGCATGTCTGACTGCTTAGAATTATCTCAACTTGTAATATTCCGCCCGCAATATCACAAAATATTGCAAGTAATTGAACGGATTGGAGATAAAGAAAGCATTGGGTATTGGACCAAGTCTCCCCTGGTTTGTACCAAATCAATGAGGTTAGGAATCAATAGAACCAATATCAGTTACTATATCCACAAAAAAGGGGGCATGCCACCGCTCAGAAAAAACGTAATCAAGTGAAAATATTACCTACACAGGCCGAAAAAGCGATCACCAACTAAAGACACACAGAAACACCCGAGAAAAGACCAGATATAACGACCTTTTCTCGTTCTGTTTTCTTCTTTTCACTTTATTTACAAGTTTGCGGTGAGTAGGTCATGCTGGACTATTCGGAGTGCAATGCAACTGGCGTTCAGTGTTCTGTTGCTTGTTGTAGCGGTCCCATGCTTTTGGCGGATACTGCTAGTTATATACTTTCAGCGTATCGTTAACCAAAACGAACCCTGCCGCTCACCTTTTCCCAACTATCCAACATCCCAGTTATTTCTCGTGGAACTGCAGAGGATTTCTCGGCTTCCCCCAAAGCGAGTATCACGCGAACACGTTCCTCCCCATTCCCTACTTGACCAGCATTCTGGCACGGCCAGCGCCGATATTGCTTCATAATGAGTCACCAGTTTTTACACATTGAGGATGTACAGTACCCGGCAAAAGAAAAAGCCCACCTTATAGTTTTGCGCATTTTGCCTTGTAGAACATAATAACCGTTGAAACACATGTTATATTTTGGGTTAAAAGTTTGCCCTAGTTATAGTGTTCGTGTCACCACCTTCGTTACAACATAGTTATATTAAATACATTCATATTGGTACATGTTTCGTAACTTTTAAGAAATTCGGCGTGACAAAAGAAAAAGCCCACCCTAGATAATTCTAGTTTTGTACAATATAACATCGATACACCCCTCGGATTTTCTTGTTTTGTCATTTCAATGATCCTGCAATACTGTTTGGTGACGTTTTATAATCGTTTTACTTGCGGTGAGATATTACGCGTGAATCAGGTGATTTTCATTACAAAAAGATGGAAGCCAAACAAATTTCACTGCAAATCCAGAAAATAGTAGTAGCGCAACGAGTGATCGCGAAAAAGTTTGGGAGCGGGCTGCACGATATATATAAAAAACATCAAACTTTCGGATCGGCGGTTTATAAACCAGGTAGGGGCCTATATGATTAGGTTCATTGTTGACACAAAATAACCCGAAGTTATTTAGAACTTCAATGAACCGAGTTATTTTGCTACAAATTTTTTTTAAGTTTGTATTGAGGTCGCCTTTCAAAATTACCTTCTCATAATCAAGTCACGCCACGGTAGGTTCCTAAGAGCGTATCTGACAAACTTGCGTTGAAGAGCTTCGATTCTCGTGCTCCAAATTGCCTCATACAGTGACCACACTATCGATGCAAATTCCAGAATGGATCTGACTAGTGAACAGTAGAGAGAGCGCAAACACAATGGATCGTTGAAATCATTGCTAGTTTTTGAAATAAATCCCAACTGACGATTAGTTTTGTCCACGATGGCAGAGTAGTGGAGTTTGAATGTCAATTTGCAATCCAACAGCACTCCGAGATCTCTAACCTTTTCCACACGTTCAAGTTGCTGCCCATCTATGTTGTAGTCGTACAGAATTGGGGATTTTCGCATATCAGCAATACTTCTTTGTGCATGTGCAATATCACTATCAAGATTAACCGGCATCATCAAAGAGCAGCAACAAGACCAAGTGCATAAACTGACAAACACGAAGGGAAAATGAATGAAGGGAATGCTGAATCAATAAACAGGGCTACATAAATTTCAACTACATTAGTATTCATCACTACTCTAATTTTGCCTATACTAAATGTGGATTTTCTGATCGCAAATTCCATTGAAAGACGATTACGAGCTACGGCTGCTACAACAGGCTAGGTAGGGCGGGCGACATCATCTGCAACAACGACCACAGCAGCAACAACAGCAACAACGGCAGCACCAACTGTACACCGATGACGATTCCCTCTTCACGATAAGTTTAACTTTTAGGAAGGATGGAAACAAGGAAGACAAGGGAGAGGAATCATAAGAGATAATTTAGGAAAAAAATAAGAATGATTGTAGGATAGGGTTTATTTTCGGCCTCCAAAGTCCGCTAATTGATCCAAATCGAAGACCGGCAGAGCCGGAGCGCTATCGGTTGCTTTCACATAAATTGTTCCATCCTTTGAGAACACGGTCTTTCCACTACGTTTTAGTTTAAATGCAGTTTCCTTGATGATCCATGAAGAGTCGGTGAGGTTTTCATTAATGTAGATACGCCTGTCAACATCAAAGCCAAGATGAAGCAAATTTAGTTTCACCGAAAAATAACGATGATAGAATTCATCCTTGACCGCTCTGTAAGCAAATTGGAACAGTATCGGCGGCGTTGCACCTTCAGGACACGAGCCAAACGTTTGTTGTACACAGCTACTTTTTTTAAATATTTAATCCGATTTCTCCGTGTGGCAGTTCGGTACCCCAGTCAAAATTAAATCATTCGACCTCATCAGTTTATTTGAAGTATCTCTGTTTCGCCGCACTTCTTCAGCAGTTTTAGCATGAGACTCACACAGTCCTTAGCATAGTCGATCTTAAGTTGATTCACTTCAGCAAGAAGGGTGGATATTTCGGTGATAAGAGCCGTGTTGGTTGACTCAATCTTCCTCTCAATCTTCGCATTTCCTTCCGCGATCATTTGTCCTATACGAACTAAAAGCTGATCAAAGCTTTCCACATCATCGTCAGTCCGGTCCAACTCCTCTCGCGATCGTTTTTTGTTTGTATTTTCACTGCTAGTGGATCTCACGGGTAATGCAAGCGTATGTTTATCTTTACCCATTTTGGTAAGCGCCGCACGAGTAAGCGTTCTGTTGTGGTTCATCCAAGTGAGTGGCAATGACTGGCTGGCACTAAACAGAGAGAAAAACCACGGAATTGCGATCACGAACAGCTCACTTGCTACGGTCAGCTATCACTCACACTTATTGTGCGAAGATATTGCAAATGTCTACTGTTCTTAATATAATAATTGTTTAAAATTTAAATAACTTACTAGCTGAGGTGAAGAGTAACCACCTTGACCGCCAAAATGCGATGCTACTGCCAAAAAGGTTAGAATGCCTTGTAGTGCGTTCGTATTTAAGCATACACGCCAAATTTCAGTGCGATACTGCCCTTAGTTTTGTTTTGGCAGCTGATTGTTGTTGACGTGTGTGGCATCATGTTAAATATGGATAAACACGATTTACGTTCTCTCATAAAACATTATTGAGAGGCAAAACGGCGAAGGTAACAAAAGAAAAGTTGGAAAAGTATTGTGGGGCAAATGTTCCGTCAGATTACACCGTTAAATATTGGGTTCGAGAGTTACCACCGATCAAGTCCGCAGCGGCAGGCCCTCCGATGCGGTTAAACAGGACAATGTCAAAAAAGTTCATAAAATGGTGTTGGCTGACCGGAAAGTGAAAGTGCATGAGCTAGCAGATGCCACAAAGATTAGTACTGAGCGCACACAGCATATTTTGGGTGAGATTCTGCAAATGAAAAAGTTATCCTGTGTCGCGCATGCTCACTCCTGACCAAAAGCCCGAACGCGAGAGCACTTCAAAACAGTGTTTAGACTTGCTGATGAGGGATCGGAAGGCCTTTTGGCGTCGATTGGTAACTGTTGAACCTGGATCCACTATTGCACACAGGCGAATAGAACGAGTGCCCGGCAATGGACTGAAGCCGGCACTAGTGCCTCCGAAGCGGCCTAGGGAGGTTCAATGAGTCGGAAAATTTTTGGCGTGGGTTTTCTGGGATGGTCATGGCACACTCTTCTTCGACTACCTCGAAAAGAATAAAACCATCAACTGCAGGTATTTTTGTGCATTATTGGAGCGATTGAAGGCCGAAATCGCTGCAAAACGGCCTCACTTGAAGAGAAAAACAACGGCTAAAATCAAGGACATACGGCTCCAATTGCTTCCGCATCTACAGTATTCACCCGACTATTATTTGTTCCCGAATCTCAAAAGATGGCTCATCAATAAAAAATTCAGCTCACGCGAGGAAATCATCGACGCCGCGGAGGAGTATTTTGCAGACCTTCCAAAAAATTACTTTTCGGACGGGATAAAGAAGTTGTGAAATCGCTGGAATAAGTGTATCGAGCTAAAAGGGGACTACATTGAATAAGATAAAAAAAACATTTAAAAAAAAATGTATTCCCAAGAAGGTTACTTTTCACCCCATCTAGTACCATAATAGCATACCAGTCTCTACCTTGTATCATACATTTAAAGAATAAAACTTTCAAACGCATCTTTTACCTCTAACGGTCCCAACCACAACCACTTTAGCACTAACAATTACCCTAACTTTTCCCAAATGCTATAGCGTCATTACTCGCTCTTTGAAAAGAGAATAATTAGTAGAATCAAATATGGCATCGTTTTTGTCGAACTCCACTATTAAAAAGCAGCTTTTCAAACCATAAGTTTGTCTGTACAACTGGCATCAGTTTGGGAGCTCATAAGTATTAACGAAATATGCTCAACGAACGCAGACCGCAGCTCACAAGAATCTTTTTCGTGTATGCTGAAGCTAACTTTTCTGCAAATGCTGCTAAGTTTATAACACAGATATTAAATTGAAGCGAAATCTAAACATGGTTTCAAACGATGCAAGAGGACAAAACATAACTAATATATATATATATATATATATATATATATATATATATATATATATATATATATATATATATATATATATATATATATATATATATATATATATATATATATATATATATATATATATATATTTTATATATTATATATATATATATATATATATATATATATATATATATATATATATATATATATATATATATATATATATATATATATATATATATATATATATATATATATATATATATATATATATATATATATATATATATATATATATAGGGTTTACTGGCGGGACTCTGAATAGAGTATTTAGACCTCTACGCCAGGCCTTTTGATGATATCGTTGCGTAAATCCTTTCGAATCATTTTGCCAGCCGTACACGGAAAATGTCGTCCAAGAAGACGCTGTTGCAAATGACTCGGAAGGAGCCACGTTTGAGAATTTTGAGTCCTTTCGTCTGTTATTTTTTTCAATTGTTTTTTTTTTTTGTTATTTTGTTAGTCAGTGTTGCGTTTGCAAATTCAATACGGTGTTTCGTAATTTCTTCAGTCTTTTGTGATTCAGTCCGTGAAGTGTGTCATTTATGTGCTCTGAGAGTCTCGAAGCAGTTTTCTCGAACCAAAAATAATAAGCTATTGTATTGTTCGTTGTGCGTTAGAATGATATAACTTAACTCCTTTTGAAGCATTTCACCAGCCGTGCAAGGATCATGTCGTCCATAGAGACGCTGTTGACACTGCCTCAACAGGTGTTACATTTTTAAGTTTGCTTCCGCTTTCTCTCAGTCATCTTCATGCTCGCTGTTTTATATGGTGTCGTTATGTCTTTTTGTTATTTAGTTTGTCAGTGTGTTTTCTTCAGTCTTTTGTAGTTTAGTTCATCATTTCTGTGCTACGAAAGTCTTTTTAAACAGTTTTCTAGAATCAAAAATATCGTTGAGATATTTGAATTCGACCAGTTTTAGTAATGTCTGATGTCGTAAGTCCCAGTTTGCTGATGGGACTCATGAGAGAGAAGTTTCCTCCTCGTTGCGTCTCTTTATGCTATTTAATTAGTCAGTCGGTGTTACGTTTATATGCTAAAGAGGGCACTTCGTAACTTCTTCTGTCGTTTATAATTTAGTTAATAGATGTCTAGTTCTTATGTGCTCTGAAAGTCATCGATGCATACCTCGTCTTACCACGTTTAATTCACTTATCACTTAGTCCGCCTTAGTCAGTTTTTGTCTTCTGTGTTATTTAGTTAAATCCTATAGTTCTATTGTAGAAAAGTTTACGTTTACTTGTCTGTTCATTGCCTTCTTTTTATTTGTCAAATCCTAATCTCTAAGTTGTTTAATTGTTTCAAAATCGTCATGCATGTGTAGCCTAACAACAATTATTTGAAACTTGCTTAACTATAAGATTCACTTTTCGGTGGCAAAGTTAAGCTTCATCACGCCTATTCCCTATCTATTATTATAAAATTATCGAGAATTGAGCCGTTATAAGATTGTTTGTATACCATTGTTACAATGTGTGGTATTTTTATTATGGCTCTTTGAAGTGAGACAGAACAAAATAAGACTAGCGCCACGTTCCTAGTTTTAATAAAACTTTTACTCAGTGAATCCAACAGTCGATTCCCTACGAATGTCAGTAATCTTGAACACATTGTCTATCAACATATACCTATCTAGCTAGATTTATATTCAAGCGTGGCTACGGCTCACCATGTCAGAGAACGCATAAGAAAGGTGTTGCAGCCTAAAGGAAATCCCACATCAATATTACTGAGGAAAGAGCCCCACCAAACTGCAACAGCATTCAATGGTCCAGGACAGGATGTCCGTTGGATCACATGTGTAAAATTAGTGCATCAATGCCAGATATGCACAGAAAAAAATAATTAATTTTAACAGGCGCGTAAAATTTCCCCTCGTTTAATTCCAAGCCAAAAGAGATGTAAACACCAAAATTGCTTGCAATCTTTCATACAACAGGCTAGATTCAGGCGTTATATGGCTTAAATTTACACGAAATATCCCATTATTTTCCGCCAAATCTAGCATTCCCTTTATGTGCATTAGATAACGCAGAAAATTCAATGTTTCTTTTTATCTGTGTGTGACGCGGCCTTAAAACAAAATAATCAGCATGTGATACCACCACGTCAGGATATGTCTTTGGTTGCCATCTCAGTGGAGATGACATAGGCCCACCCATCGCGTCCAGATCACATATCCAAGGGGAGGGATTAAATAATGATGAAATAATTAAAATAATAATAGCAGGCATTTGATAAAATATGCAGCTCAATCATTGGCAGAAGAATCTAAGTCTGGACATGTGAAGGTTACTTCTCAATTGAATGAAGTATAAATATCCTTCTTTCTTAGCGTATCAAGCTTATTGCTTTCGCAATTAGCTTATTGCTTGCTCTCAACAGTGTTCTTAATGCACTTCCACAGTTATTAATTTAGTGCTTTCGGTGCCAGCTACCATTTTTGCATTAGTTGGACACCTTTTCCATTTGAATAAATCACAAATTCACTATTTTTTTCTAGCAATAACTTTTCTTAAAGAATTTTGAAGCAATTTTTACAATAGTTAATTAACATCACAATTCCATATACGAATTCACACATCTCTCGTTTCTGCAGAACATATTAATTGAAATTAGAGATTTGCCTCAGATAGATCAATTTTACGCAGAATAATTGAGGAAATAGCGCTTATTACTTTTTATACCACTTTTGAATATCAAACACCACAATTTAACCATACTTTGTTTCCATAAAAACGATCCTCAAGTCACTTTATTTAACATGCTTATTCTCTAAAAGAAGCCCTACAACCTAATGGAGAGCAAGCCATAAGCAAACATTCGAATACGCACACTAAATTCGACGTAACACGATTCTAGCACTCTACCAAGGAAAATGTGCTTATTAGAAGAAAATATTTGATTCAGATTATAAAATGAAACGGCCTCACACAAATAGAACCTTTTTTGACTGTAATACATTTGAATAAAGTCCAAAAACTGCTGTTTTTCACTAGAGTGTTCCATTCTTGTCAGCTGATTCAAAATAATGGCTGTACCGAAAGTTAGATTTCAAAGGGTTTGTTAATTTTTTTTTCTTCATAACATATGAATTGCACTTCCAACATTTTGGTTTTGAACTATTCAACTAAACTATTTAAGTATCTTCGTTTAGTTCCTAAACAACCATTTTATTACTTGAGTCAAAAAGTGGAGTGGTAAAATTCTGTCTGTTTTCTGTAACCACGGTCTACTTTTTTTTTTTTTGGTAAATGCAGGGCCCTACAGTGACAGTTTCTTATCAAATATGCTCGAATTCCAAGAAGCTGTTCAGGGCACGATTCGCAGTCACTCGCATATGGAAGAGAACATTTTCTAAATTTGAATCAGTCTAATGCACATAAATATTGAACAGAATATTTACACAAGTTTGTTTCGAACAGTGTGCATAACAAGCCAAGAACCAGCTCAGAACCCTAATTGTTTCCAAATTGTTCCGCTAACAGAATATACCTCCCAGCAAATGATACCGTACACTCCTTAGGTCTTAATTAAAATCCTCCTGAAAAATGGCATAAATATTTCAAACAAACCTCGCACTTGCTAGACACTCCCTCACTTGTTCGACAGCACTCCCGTTTCCACCGCAAATCCTTCCCACCATACAGGAAAAACGAAGCTTTTATCCCCAAGATCTGGCCATACCTTTGAAAGTATCCCCCGAAGAATTTCATTAGGGCTGAAAAGTTTTTCGCATAGTTTGCTATCACTTTGTTGCCTCACCTTTGCCCCTTCCTCTTACATGCCATGCCGAGAAACAAACATCTGAATTTACATATATTTCCCAAGGACAAATTCAGTTACGTTCCCCATCTTTGATGTGGAATCTCCATCGAAATAAAGTTGTTTGAAACATCGAAGCACAAGAGAGGTAATTCTTTTTCAAAATTCTGCAACCTAATTCCGAGCTTAATTATTCAGGAATTCTTCAGAACAGCTCTCACTTAATATGGAGGCTCAAAAAATAATGAAATGATTTTGCAAGCGGGCCTAGCGTGGTGCGACTTATTTCAATTTCAACAGAAGGACTCGGAAAAATGAGGTGAGAAGTTTCCATTATTTTACTCCTTGTGCCTTGAACGGGTCTCTTCTGGTCGTTTAAGTCGCAGGATATACAAACACAGCGAAAGGCGAGAAAGAGGCCAATCAAATTACTCTGCTGATGATGGCCATCGGGGAGAGCGAAATCTTTCCTCCGAGCACACATCGTAACCAGCCAAGACAACCAGCAAGGTGCAGTGCCTAGGAATTCTTTCCTGCTTGAGCAAAGTCCTCCAAGGCAAAAGGACAAGTGAAAAATCTCGGAACGACTAGTCGCACCGCCTAGCATCGAGAATGAGAAGTAGGTATCTAGCCGAAAGGCTGCTGATGCACCGCTAGTTCTAAGATTGCATTTTTTTTAGGACTGCTTGATGGTTGCAATGACGATGGCGAGTACGGTAGTTAGAGCATTCAAAGAGGCGAGAAAATGGGAAATCTTGGCGTTGGGTATTATTTAAGTTCCGGGCAAAATGGCAAGCAAGCTTGCACCACTACCAACTTCAGCAGCCTAGGCGAGCAGATAACGAGATTTCTCGCTGGAAAATGTTGCAAGATCCTTGGACGGGATTTAATCACACCATTGTAGAAAGCTGGTGCTAAGTATTGTTTTCATTAGTTGACGCTGCAAGGAAAATGGTTAAATTATGCTTGAGATTCAGGTTAAAATTTAAGTGGAATTTGTACTGATTTTATGCAATTTATGTACGTCCATGCGCGTTGAAAATGTTAATGGATCGTAACAATTTTGTTTTTCGGAATTTTTAGCATAAATTGATCCTCACAGATTGGGATGGTGGGGGGCTCAGATAGCTCAGTCGGTATGAGCACTGTTTACCAAACCGGAGTTGGCGGGTTCGTTTCCCGGTCCGGTCGAGGGAATCTTTCAGGTTGGAAATTGTTTTGACTTCCCTGGGCATTGAGTATCATTGTCCTTGCCTCGCAATATGCAAATTCATGCATTAGTGTTTTGCGTGGGAAGCTCGAAATTAATAACCGTGGAAGTTCTTCAGGACATTAAGTTGAGAGCAGGCAAAAGCGCGATGAAAAGAGCGTCATAAACAGTTAGAAGAAGATGGGGGATGGTTTTCATCACTTTGGAATCAAAAATCTTATCTGAAATCGGTTCTGGTAAATGAATACAAATTCCATTTCTTCTTGGTTTATTTCGCTTCCGTAGCGCTCTCAAATTAGTGTTTTAGATGCACTTACGAGTTAATTGAGGGCATTCGATGGATAAATTTATAAATTTTGAGAAGAGAAGATGCATTTATAACCCCTATTGACCGTGTTCTTCGGTGTGTTGTGCAGTATTGACTAGTGCTATGAAGCGTTTATCACATTATCTCCTTTCAATATTGGATTTGGTGAGTATTTTACAGGTGAGATAAATGTAGATGTATATTCATAGTTACTAATCTTCATTCCAGGTGTAACGATTTCAAGTCTTTTTGGCTTTTTGACTGAAAAACAAACACAAACTCCTTCTTCTTATGACACACTCTCCCAGGAGCGGTCGTGATAGCGTGGAGGACTTCACCACTTCTGACACATCGGAAACAATATCATTCGTGAAGTTCGTGAACATCCTCAGCGGACTGTCTACTCTACCAAGCTTATACCGGACTCAATCTAGCTCGTAGGTTGGCGGCAGCTTGTCAACCAACTCTTGCACCAGCATGGGGTTGTTTAAGTGATCGTTAAGTCGTGCAGCTTCGAGATGATCGAACAACAGCTTCACCGGGGTCCCGAAGTTGATAAACGTCTCCAATTGATTCGCTCTAGGCGCTCACTTTCGTTAGCAGCGACTTTAACAGCTTCTCTGACTTTCCGAATAGATTACAAAGGTCACAGAAACCGCTTTCCTAACAACCAGCTCTCTCGAAATCCTACGGCCCGTCCCCAACTCTACTACAGTGGACACTGCTGCGACAGCCACTTCTCGGATGATCTTCCAACGACTCCCTATTTTTGCTCTCGTCGCTTGGCTCCGGATCGGTTTTGGCAAAATGATTGCTTTCTTCATCGGCTTTAGCTTGCATACTTTGTTCGAGCTCTCTTCGAACGGATCTCCTCCTTTAGGATACGCTCCCCTAAAATTTTTGACCGACTACCTTCCCAACTTGCCCGTCCACCAACTGCTTCACCTTTTGCATCGGTTTGTGCGCAGTCCCACCAAAAAAAGCTGGCTTGCTCCTTCATAGTGTTGAGTCTGCTTCTTCAAAAACTGCTCCTCCGCAGCCAGTTCGGCTTCCATCAACCTCTGCTCGTGCTCCGACTGCTGCTCCTCCATCTGACGCTGAAACTGAAGTTCTAGCTCTCGCATCTACCGTTCTTCAGCTGCTTTTCTTTCCACGCTTTCTGCCGAGCGAGTAGTTTTTCCTCACCTCCATCTGCTTTGCGAAGGCCTTCTCCCTGGCAAGTTGCTCCTTTTCCAACTGCTTCTCAATTGGATCTACGTCGGAACCAACTTGGACCCTCCATCGCCTTTCTGGCTGGACTTCTTACTCCGCTTCTTGCCGACAGGAACTTTTAGCTGCTGATCACTACTTTGGATACACCGTGGGCAACGAAAAAAACGGTATTGGCTATCTCCTGGTCTACATCAGCACACGAAAAATGAGCCTAATGATTACGCTTCCCACATTGAACCCACTCCACATTCTCGGACATCAAGCAGAAAAAATATAGCTTTTCGTTGGAAGGAGAAGAGGACGTTAGTTTAACACAATATTTTAGATTTCTTACTCACATTTAAGTTCACCTTCTTTCTTGTAGACCTTTCCTTTAATTCTCCATAGACTCAAGCTGCTCCTAAATTCATTTTTAATTAATTATTAGCTTTTTCCATTAAACTTCTACGATCTGCTTACAAATTTCCATAAATTTGTGAAGCGACACACGTCAACTCCGGCTTAGAGCTCAAGCCTCTACGTATCGTCTAGACTGACAATTATTATTAGTTTCGAGTCAGTATGCTTCCGTCTATCCATCCTGTTCTGTATCAAATCTCGCACTTAAAATTTGTGTCTCTTATTGTACAGTGTGTCTCACAATAGGTGTCATCTTTATTTCAGCTGGGTAATTTTAACAGCGGAATTGATTATACCCGTTTTGAGTGTATTCTTTTGACAGCTTATCGCTGAAGGTAAATAAGCGATTCCGTTTTTTTTTTATATTTATCAGCTATCATGGAAATCATCATACGTATTGTTTTTCGTACCTTGAAACGGTTCAAGGAAACTGGAAATGTCCATTTTTAACACAAAGGAGGTGCCAGACGAACTGGGGTGCCTGACGAACTAAATTGAGCAAACAATTTCAAATGTCCCCTGCTTCAATGAACAGGCTCCTCAGACGTGATCTGGAATGCAAACCGTACAAGAAACAACGGGTTCACGGGTTGACGGAGCGTCAAATGCAAGCCAGGGTCCAAAAAAGCAGAAATATTTTGGTTCAGCGTGACTCCGAGATTTTATTTTCGGATGAAAAGCTCTTCCTCCCACCCACCATCCACCCCCCCTTTCTTCCATTTCAGGACAGTCATAATCAACAAAATCACCTTGTGTATGGCAAAAGTCTTGCCAATATTCCAAGAGATAAACTAGCTGTAGAACGCTATCAGAATGTGATGTGATGTGATGTGATAGGAAGGCATCACCAGTGCAGGACTTGCCTTGGCGAACAGTTCCTCCTAATGGCAAGATCAAACTGTACATACCTGTAATCCTCACTATTCTGTTGTATAAAGGGCCAAAAAACGTCTGGTGATTTGTTAAAAATAGGGTTAGCAAACTCACTGTAGACTGTCGGAAGATAATTAGACCTTTGCTGATCTCGATCTGACGATTTCCATCCAGAAAGGCATAATTTTCATCCATGACTTGGGCTAGATAACCACGGATCCCTTATCCAGCCTACACTTCGTCTGGCTCTTAGTATTCCCCCCTTACCCTTTGGAATGTATGCATGTACGTAATAGAATATTATATATGTATTGACAAAATATATCTGACAGCCACTGGATTCTTACTGCAAAAAAAAATTGGATATGTATAAATATCTAAATAGCTGAAAAGCAGAGTAGATCAGTCCTTTCAACAAAGATAAAATTTCAATGAAAAGATATTTGGTTTGTTTCATTATTTTTAGAGAATCAACATACTATTCTATAGCAGTTTTAGTGGTCAAAGAGCCTGGTTCGATGGTTTCTGAAATAAATGTAATATATTTTCATAATACCACTAAACACATATATTTAAAAACAATCCTATACTGCTTATAATCACATGCCAGTCGTTTATGGAATATATACTAGTTCAGAAATAGAATTTTAATGAAAATGTTATGCTGAAATGCTGCAAAACAAATTGAGCCTTAAAATGGCATGCTGCTCCATACTCTGAAATGCAAAAGTAATTTGAAATGCAAAGATGTCACAAAGCGTGCTGAAATTATTGATTAAATGAGAATGAAAAATATACTCAGCTTGAACACGATCTTCAGTCGCAGCCACTCACTTCCTTATTGTCAAGTTGACAAAATTGCCCAGGCTACGCCAACCAGCTTCTCCATGCTGGAATGCTGAAAAAATGTATAGATAACTACATTCGAAAAACTAATTAATGTGATATAACCACAATGGAACTGACTCTTAGCTTCGGGTCTTGTTAGAGAATCCCTACTGAGCCCTTGCGGCACGTCAAGCCGACCAGTTCAGCGCAAGGGAGCTGTAGAACGCAATCAGAATCGAAAATCATGGTATGGAGCGCCGTTTCACGAAAAAGAAAACTTCCTCTTCTTTTCATAGCACCTAACGTAAAAATCAACACTGAATATTACATAGAGCAGGTTTTGAAGAACCATCTGCTTCCTCATGCTTCAACGCTGTATGGGAATACACCATATTGTTTCCAACGGGACTCAGCTCCAGCTCACAAGGCAAAGAAGACACAAGCGTGGTGCGCGGAAAATTTGCCCGATTTCATCACAGCCGAAGCATGGCCTGCATCTTCACCGGATCTCAACCCGCTTGACTACTTTGTTTGGGGTTATATGCTTCAACATATAGGCCCTACGAAAGGGCTTACTTAAGATTGATTCAAGAAACATTTGGTTGATGATTTGGGATATTTGATTTGTTTTGCTGTAATCCCATTTTGTTTTAGTGACACCTATTGTGAGACACCCTGTTTTGTTTTCAGTGTATTAACCACCGCAAAGTAACCTAATTCTCGTTCGCTTTCACCACTCAAACACTAATTTGCTTTCACCACTCAAACTAACTAATTGCTAATTGACACTCTTCCAGCTAACCTGAGCGGCCATTTTGTTCCAACATCTCTTCATCTCTGTTGCATCCCGAGTCATCTATCCACTCCTCCTCAACTTCTGTTTGAAAATTACCCAATATTTCTCAATTGGGCAGAATTGAGGCAGTTTGATGGATTGATGTCCTTTTCGAACAAATTCACCCCGTTGTTGTCATACCACTGTTGTACTTCTCAGTTATAGTGGCAGTTTGCCAAATCAGGCCAAAATTTTACAGTTCGAATGTGGACTATAATATGTTCTTTGCAGGCACTCTTCACTTTACAACTTCCGGGCACGTCTTTTGGCCATTAGATTCTGCTTCAGTGTCCTTTTTTGATTGCTTACTGGCCCAAATAGATCGAAATTCTTCTCGCAGTCAAATACTTGTGACGGTGCATTGAATTTCTTGGCGTTATCATAATCCGACCAGGGCCATGCTTTTTCGAACCTCCAAAATGAACTCAATTATTTCTTTCCTTCACGCACACTGTATAGCACATTGTTTCGATAACGCTGCAATGGCCGTTCAGATTGAAACTAAAATGAAAATGAAAGACAGTTAAAACGAACAACACGCTTTGCCTCCCTTTAAATGTAAAGGCTTTCGATGCTCGAGTTGAAGAAGTCTCAGTATGCCCTTTCAATGCCGATCATTGACACTGTCACCTTCCCTGTCAATTTGATTTGACGTTTGAATTGAAAAAAAATGGACATAAATCGTCGATTTTTAATGGGTTTACCTTAACCCGCACTGACAAAACTACCCATACAGCATCAATCATAGTAACCCATGAGTCAGCAGACAAAATTTGACAGCTCTATCAGTCGAACTATAACCGGGATGGCAAAAACAGTGAAGCAACTCCGTTCAGAAGTGTGCGCGTTCAAAGAACGGCACCCCGCCGCGTAGAAAACGGACATCGTGCGGCACTTTTTGGATGCCGGATACGCCCGTTCCGGCATCTACAACATCTTGGCACTATTAGACAACAATCAGAGCATCGAAAGAAAGCCCGGTTCCGGACGGCCGACGACTCTGAGCGCCAAGAAGCTCGAAAGGATGCTGAAGAGGAAGACCGAGGGAAAAGTGGCTACATCGCTGCGTGCGCTTGGCCGGGAGGTCGATTTAACCGGCCAAACAGTGAAAAAGTACCTGGCGAACATGAACATACTTGTCAGGAAGCGGAAGTCGCGTCCACTGGTTTCGGAGCTGCAGGCAATGACGCAGCGGCAGCGGCTGAATAAGATGGTCAACTCGATTTTCCCAGCGAATCGCGACGTGGCGGTGGTGATGGATGACGAGACCTATCTCACCCTGGATGGCAACGACTGGCAGGGCACTTCGTATTTTACTTCCCCCACGAAGGAAGTGAGCTCCGAGGTGAAGTTCATTTCACACACCAAGTTCCCCAAGAAGGTGCTGCTGTGGCTGACAATCAGCGAGAAGGGGATGTCAAAGCCGCTCTTCTTTCGCTCCGGACTGGCCGTGAACGGGGATTTGTAGGACGAAATGCCTGCCGGAAGTTGCGTCGTTCATCAAGAAATACCATAAGAGCGAAGACGCAGTGTTCTCGCCGGATCTGGCGTCGGCCCACTACTCGAAGCGATCGTTGGAGGAGATGGAGCGGCTGAATATCGATGTGGTACCCGAGTCGGCGAACCCGCCCAACGTCCCCCAGCTGCTTCCCATCGAAAATTTCTGGGCCACCCTGAAGCGCAAGATCTACTCCAACAATTTTGCAGCGAAAACTGAGCGGGAGTTGATAAATAAAACAAAGAAAGAAATCAAAAACATGCCTACACGCATGTTTTCGTCCGCCATGGTGAATGTTCCGGTTAACTGCCGGAAGGCCGCTCGCAAGGGCGTAGAATTTTTTTTGCAAGTAAACTTAATTACCTTCCATGGGAAATTTATCCCAAGCAATTATCTGTCTTAGCTTTTTTTTATCAATTTGCCGAAGATTTGTGTGTGTCGCAATTCGATTCCGTACACCCTTTAGATAACAAACATGCGCTTATAAGCAGTATAGGATCAAATTTGTTTGTTTAGGGGGACTAAAAGGTGTTTCGGTCAAAATTTGGCCGACTTAAACTTGACGCATTTCCTTTCATCGTGCATTAAAAAAATTTGCACACCCCTCATTTTGTAGATGTGTGCGTGTAGCATCATGCCTCTATTTTGATTTTGAGATTAGCACTTCAGTTATCAAAATGTCGTCGAGGGAAGAGAAGCAACGTATCAAAATTTTGCACGTGCATGGCAAAAATCCAAACTACTCTCACGCCAAGTTGGCGAAATTGTTGAATGTGGCTAAATCAACTGTCATCAACGTATTAAAAGCGTTCGGTGAACGTTTGTCGACAGCCTGGAAAGCTGTATCGGGGGGCAATCAAAAGCCGGAGGCCACAGCAACGACAAAAAGAGTAGCCCGCTGTTTCGAGCGGAACACCAACCTCTCCGTCCGAGATGTCGCAAAGAAGCTGGGAGTGGCGCCTTCAGCCGAAGATAGAGCTAAAAAAGAGCTGGAATGCCGACTTACAAGAAAGTGGTGACTCCAAATCGCTACGATAAACAGGACAGGAATTTTATACGGCAACCGGACGGGGAAAGGTGACAGATATTTTCAAGCACATTAAACTGTCAACGTTCGTGAAGAAATATCTGGTGTGGCAGGCCATCTGTAACTGTGGCTTTAAGAGCAACGTTTACATTGCGACCGGAACCGTCAACCAGGAAATTTATCTGAGCGAGTGCCTACAAAAACGTCTACTGCCTTTCCTGAAGCGCACCATTGTTCCGTTATATTTTGGCTGGATTAGGCATCTTGCCATTACGGAAAAAAGGCCATGGAGTGGTATGCTGCCACCAGCGTTCAAGTGGTGCCCAAGGACAAGAACCCTATTGGGCCATCGTCGAGCGGAACCTTAAGAAGACTCAAAAAGCTGTTGTGAGCGAGAAACAGTTCAAGGCAAACTGGCGTTCTGCGGCGAATAAAGTGGACAAAGAGAGTGTACTAAATCTTATGGCAGAAGTTAAACGAAAGACCCGGCAATTCGCATTCGGTCAAAAGGAAGCTTAGCTGAATATTTCTCCTATATTCTGCATTAACTGAACTTGAAAAAGAAAAAGAATTTGACTTATCAATAAAAACTTTGATCGACTCACACACATTACTGTTTGACCAAATTTTGATCGGAAGACCCTTTAGAGTCACTTGAATTCGCCGTGGCTTAACAACAATAACAACAGCTAGTGCATGCTTGGAAAGTTCGAACATTTAGAGGAATTGACATATTCTTGGCAATCTAAGCTGAGGCTACCATTTTATGAGTATTTTCTCAGAGTCGTGTACAAATATGACGTATTTGATTGTTTGCATTTGTTTGCTTATTGCTCCTCTTTCTATTACAATCGACAGAATCATTCATAACTTGAAAGTATTTTTCTTCAAAGTGCCAAACTTCTCAAGTGGAAGTAACTGTTGCTAATCTCTGTTATATTCGGATTTAGTTCAATTTAAACTGCTAGGAAAAAAAATATTATAAAGTAGACAATACTAAATCAGAAGCATTTTAGAGTGCGAGCAGTTTAATTGTTGAAAAATATGCCATTACGGATTCACTTGCTATACCTTTCAAATTCAATTTTAAGCTAAATCACCAAGTCATTAGATAAATATATTCAGTGAAGTGTTTGATCAAAGAATTCACTGGTGTTAAAATTGGTTGCCTAGACTAGTGAATATTGCCGAAACGGACATCACCCAAACTAGCAAAACTATGGATTCTATTTTAGCACCCGTGGAAGGTCCAGTTTGATTGATATTGGAAATGTGTTTCACAAATTTAGCTTCCCATCACTAAACTCTGTCTTCCCACCTTATATTTTCGTTATTATTACAGCTTTTCCACTTGAGCAAATTTATGATTTTGTTGTTTGGTGGTTAACCGACACAATGTAGATTGAATTTTTGTTTATAATTAGTCAGGTTGTTTTCCCAGCAACGTAGCCCAAGCAACGCCTAAACTAACCGCAACGTAGGTTCCCGTACGACACAGCTTAATGCAAAGTTCACGTTTGAAATATTCATGATTAACTGTGTTATCGCAAGCACGAAACGAATAACAGCGAAAAAGTAAGCAACACGAATCTCGTTGGCCACGGTCATTTTCCTTTGGATGTGGTTTGTTCGAGAAAAAAAAAAGAAAAAATTTCATCAACTCCCTGCCATTTTCGAATTTTGTGCGAAGGTCGACCACCGCCTTAGTTAGGAAAGTCGGTAATGGCTCCTCGTTTCCTCTTCGAAGGCAGCCATTCCTGCTGGCCTCTTTGCCAGGAGGTGGTATGGGTTATGTTATGCTTACGTTTTTTCTTTTTTCTTTTCAGACGGTGTAGTTTTAAATTATTTATTGCAATCGATGTTTTTTGTTCGTTTTTTTATGTCTTAATATTTTATTCTGCTGAACTAGAAACTAAAGATTTCTAACAAAAGTTGAAAAACTAGTTGGAATCCTTAATCATATGGAAAGATTGAGAATAGACGATGATTGCTGATGATTGAGAACTATTTCGGAAACTTTGACGAACACTTTTGAGCGGAATTCTTACTATCTTCTTCTTTTTGGTATTTCAAGGTTTTTGCTGATCGCTATAAGCAGAGTGTTCTTAATGAAATTCCACTATTAATAATGGAGAGCTTCCTATGTCATAACTATTTTTTATTGGTATGATTGTCTGGTAAAAATAATATCATCCTCAATGAGTCGAGAAATTTTCCCTTGCAACAAACGTCTAGTTTAGACCTGGAATCAAACACAACCAATTCAATATCGCTGCAGAAATTGTTTGATTTTCTAGTAATAAAACCTGTGCTGTTTGTCTGGATTTGGTTTGTCTAGAGTCATAGTAGACAGATTATTTGTGTGACAGGGTTGCCACATGCACAGATTTATCTAGATTGACACAGATTTTTTTCATTTTTTTCATACAGATATCTGTATGTAAAGATTACAGATTTTTGAGATAAACCAAGATTTTTAAGATTTTTGAGAATTGCTTGTCCACTTAAAAACCTCAAATTTATAATATGTGTACATTTCAAGATCCAACTTTTTACCAATTCTACTTTCATTGTGTTGTTTAAGGCCCATGAAGCAAAAGAAAACAATTGACACCGACACCAACAACCAATAGGAAACTAGCGATTTAAAATTGGCACCTGACACCTTGCACCACGCAATACATTCTTCCGCTTTCCTGTACAAGAATCTTTGTTTTTGCTTTGATTCGCGTTGTTAATTTAACAGAATATATGAAAGGTTCTTCGATGTGAGCTAAATTTTTAGGGGCACACTAAAGTGACAGCTGACAGTCTGAAAGTCAGTTTGTGCGTGTGCCTCAAAATGATTTCTTCATAAATTTTTTGAGATAATCTTTTAATTTTTTTAATAGAATTTCTCAAAGATTCTATGAAAAGTTCTCAAACATTCCTTGAGATATTCCTTCTGGCGTTTCTATAGGTATTCTTCAGGAGTTTGTAGGCATTCCTCTAGGGATTTTTTCAGGAGTTTCTTCTGGCATCTCATCGGCAGTATTTCAAAACATTCTTGTGGTGATTTTTTTTTTGGAGGAATCCCTGAACTTGTACAGTTTTGTGATTCTAAAGGAATCTCTGGAGGACACCTGAAAGAACTACACAAAAACTATAAGATAATTCTTGGAGAAAATCTTGATTTGTTTGGAGAAATCTAAGAAGAATGTTTTGCATGAATTCCATAATCTCATTTATTTAATTCTGAATTTCAAAAAATCCGCAAGGGGTTTTGTAGAATTATTTTTTAAATTTTGTCTAAGATGTCTGAAGGCATTCTAACATATAGTTCTCCAAAAAATACTTCAATAATTTCTTCAAGTATTCCGCTGGAGAAGTATTTTTCTCAATGTTCCTTAAGAGAATTTCCTACAGAGATTTCTACAAAAAATACTGTTCTTCCAATTTAGAAGCATTTTCATGCATTCACTCAGAGGAATTTTGGAAAGTTAGAATAATGTTCTCGATGGTTATTTTTGCTATTCAAAGCATAGTTGTTTCGAACGTGATTTTTTGTTATCTTTAATGAGCTTTGGATCAGATGGAGCATAATAATGGGTTCTGACCGATCCGTCCAGAAGCTGCTGAAACGTGACTGTCCCCATTTTATAATTATCAAGTGTACTGGCTCCTTGTGCAATCTACGCATACGAAAAGCTGCCATTGTACCTGGAACAGTAGATCCGTTCCGATACAATCCAAGGAATTACAGATGATACAAAGTATCTTGGAATTGAAACCTTTAAAAGTTCTGCATCCATTCACCACCAGATGGCTATCGTTGGAGTCAATTGTCAAAAGGAATTTGGAACGGTTTTCGGAGCTCGTGTTGTTTTTCTCGTTCCAAGCCAACTGCGACAACAATCAAACCACACAGCGCATTTTCTGTCAATCTAATGACAGGATGCCCATTATCAATAAAGCGAACCGTATCTTCCAGTCAGAAGTTCCGGAATTCCCGAACATGTGCAATCAGCTGAAGTCTCACCAATGGTTCTCCTTGTAAATATGTGTGAGGATGATTACCTAAGACACGTGACGGATTTCGGAGTTTTTTATTTAGAGAAACATCTTCGTAAGAAATCGGAAATATATATCAGGGTAGCAGCAGGAGAAATGCTTAGTTCCGGAACTCTCGATGATACCAGAAAGGAGGCTTTCTCGATCTGCTGTGCTGCCTATACCGAGTTGGTTAAACATATCACTAAGCGCTTTGATCTGAACGAATCCAGTTCTGATTACTGCATCAAGCGTTGACCCCAAGATGCTGCACACTTTGAAGGAGTTCTACTGGATCAGATCTTCTTTGAAAGCGGTGATGAACAGGCCATAGAAAATGAGTTTCGTGAGCTGAGGACGGCAATCATCGGCAAGGAAATTGAGGTGGAAGAATCGGATGACTTGAAAGCTTGTTGGAGAAAACTGCTGTGTTTCAAACGAGCAGATGGGAAGAATGCTTTTCACTTGCTAAGAAAGTTCATTGCGAACTTTCTACTAATTCCTGTACTACTAGTTTCCTTTAGAAAGAATATCCGTTTTGCTGTGGTGTGATGTAGGGAAACCGATAAATACACTTAAGCCCTATTGAAAAGACCGTTTTGTATCGGCCAATCACAATAAATGTGTTCTGATGAGTATATATCTGTTTTATTTTGCATTCAACTCAATAGCAATTATAAAAAAGAAGTGCATAAGCAGGCACCTGAAAAGTTTCTATTCTACTTTTACAGCACAAAGTTTAAAGCTAAGATTTTTGCCAAGATTTTCTGCAGTAAAACACAGATAAACAAGATTTTTTTGGCAAAATTTAAAGATGGGAACGAAAAATAATGTGGCAACCCTGGATTTAGCTGCTTTTGTCCAACTTTTTTTTTTAACAGCTTAAAGTATCTTTATTTCTATGGTATTTGTTTCACACATGATTTACATATTAAGTGGTAAGCCAGAGGGGCCCATCAGCTTTAGTTCTAATCTTATCTTTTTGAAATTTCTATCAATTTGGTTCCAATCGATATTATTTTTTCCTAAAACGTTTGATTTTTAATTTAAAAAAGAATTTGATAACCTACCTAACTACTTTTTACAAACTTAAAACTAACGTGTGAGATCACGGATGATCTGGTGAGGAGATCTGGCACAGGACTCTCTGAACCTAGCCAAGGTTGATGTTTTCCGTTCTTCCAACACCTGAAGACCAGCCAGGCGATGGATCTCGGAGTTTTAGTCTTAGGGGACTGTTCAGAATCATTCTCTGGAGATTATTCTGAATGATCTGTAGTTTAGCATGGTGGGATTTGGCGCATGACTCCCAGACTGGCAAAGCGTATTCAATCACCGGTACGATGACTTGCTTGTGGATAGCAAGCCTATTTTTAAGGGAAAGGGAGGACCTTCTGTTGATGAGAGGGTATAGACATCTCTTAAGATGGATCACTTTGTGCATATTTTGTTTACGTGGGATCTAAACAGTAATTTGCTACCAAGGGTGAGACCGAGATAAATTACTCCACTCGACCATTCGATGGGAGTACTACCGAGGTGGACTTTCACCTCAAAATACCACCATCTAGTAGGGGAGGGGCATCTGATGTGAAGATGTTGAACAATATGAGACCAAGGAGGCTCCCCTGGGGAACCCCAGCGTCAACATTGAACGCATCGGAATAGGAACCACTCAGGAATCGCCTATCCGCTAAGAAGTTTTTGATGATCTTCACGAGGAAGATCGGGAAGTTGAATCGATGCAGCTTATACACAAGGCCATCATGCCAGACATTGTCGAACGCCTTCTTGACGTCCAATAATGCCATGGCATATGTTTTTTTAAACGGAATTGTTCCCCCTTAAGACGTTATTAACCCTTGACAATATGTTATTCTGGTTATGTTATTCTGGTTAGGAAGGAGGAATATGTTATTCTGGTTTGAGAATCCCAGCAAACGGCTGAGGATCAGCTTTTCGAATAGCTTCGAGATGGAGTATAATAAGCTGATGGGGCGATAGTTTTTTGTACTGGTAGGGTCTTTGCCAGGTTTATGGCTTGGGATAACTTTAGCTAACTTCCAAAGAGACGGGATCAAGTTCCAAGCATTTGTTGAAGACCGCGGCCAGGTGGACAAAAAAGGCAATGCTTAAGTTTTTCAACTCAAGGGTTGAGTACTTTATCGACACCTGCGGCCTTCATGTTTGCGATTGTTTTGATGAGAAACACTATCACCTCATCAGCAGTTATTCTTAAATCATCAGGAACAACTATGGGAGATTCAGCGACTCTAGAAATTGCCTCCAGAACGGGAGGCTCATGCGGACACAATGGCACGGCCTAGGTTATGGGAATCCATAAAGTGCTGACCAAGTGCATTGGCCTTTTCAACAGGTGTTAGTAGTAGCGATGGGTCCGTATTTTAATCGGGAAAGAACGGGAGGAGGGCTGATTTTTAAGGATTTTAGTCATCTTCCAGAAACGACTATGCACAGTCTGGGAGTGAGTGAAGATGGTTTGCAAATTCTCGATTTCTGTGATCCATCAACCTGGCTTGGATGATTTTTTTTTAAGACGATTAATGTTGGTCTTCAGGTGGGGAAGGACACCAGAACGTTAGTATTGACGTCGAATAATATTACGGAGTCGCAATTAGATGTTTGGTAGATCTGTCTCGGTTCAGAGAGTTACTCATCAATCTGAAAGCTGGCATGTGTTGATCCCAGGGCCTGGGATATCTCCTCGTCGATTTGCTGCAGGCACTGGTCGATGTCTTCAAATGTCTCCGTTGAGAGCCGTAGTCAACGGATGAGTCAACGCTCTGCTGAAATCGCGACCAATCAACACGATGGTAATTGAGCCAGAAAGCTTGGAACTGTTGACGGAGGAACCTACTTCGGCCACCACCGGATAGTGGTCCGAGCTGAGTTCCTGATGGACGACAGGATCGGAGATGTTCGTCATGCTGGTAAAGAAGATAATGGTATGAGCACCGGAACGGCTCAAACGGGTGGGATAATCTGGGCTCATGATGGTGTAGTGTCCTTTCGCGAAGCCTTGCTGGAGGATGGTACCATTGGGGTTTCTCCGAGTGTTACCCCAGGCCTGGTGCTTCGCGTTGAGGTCGCCGGCGATGATGTTCCCGCCGCCGAGTTAACTTGTTGATATCTTGCCGTGTTTGTTTGCTTGGGGCAGTAGGCTGCGATGATGGGGATAGAGCAGGAGTAACCATTTCAACTCCTATAGCCTCGATGACTTTCAGCCCGAAACTGGGCAGCGAACGGCCACTGATGTTGAGCCGTAGTGCGTTGGCCTCTATCTCTAGATCCAGATTATACAGTAAGTTTACCTGCACACTAGCACCACGCAGTGAGAAAATTCTGAACTGTTGAGTTGAGCGTCTGCGTTTCTTGAAAACAGTAAATTTATACACAATCTAGATCTCAAAATACCGATAATACACATGTACACTAGCGCCACGTAGCGGACGAGTTCTGAACTAAAGGTTATGAAGAGAGTTTACACGCATACTAGCGCCCCGTAGTGAGATAAGTCTGAACTTTTAAGTTTACCATCCTGAAGCCCTTGATCTACTGAACAACTTTGCTCAAGAAAGTAACATCCTATATACGAAGGATCACGTGATACTATCTGATGAAACAACCAAGGTCAATGCCCATATATCCTTTGAGACTACCATCAAGGGAATCCGCACATGTCGGGGGGTTTGCTGTACTTTGCTGTTTTTAGGCAAAATATGCTGCCTTTCAACGGTCATAACTTTTTCTAGTGAAGTCGGATCGACACACTTTTTTCTGTAAAGTTGTTTGTTTAAGTCTAAAAAAATTGAGAAAATCGCTTCTAGAGCATTTACATTTGAGCTGAGGCAGTTATTTGATTGGTTCGCAAAAGATATCAAAATTTCAATTTTTGATGCCAATTTGTGAAGAAAAATCGCATGAGGTCAAAATACGATTTTCGGTGATTTTGGGACCCAAGCTAACGGAAACTGGCATGGAGCTCTGGGTCTAAAAATCTCTGTCGACCAGTGTTATTGTAGACACATAATAACGCAAAACATGCAAACACAAATAGAGCGCAATAAGCAGGAATATATGCTAGAAGATGCTGCTTTGTTATAATTAACATACATCCTCAATGTTTAAAACCTAAAGATCCTAATCTGAGGCAAAACAAGTTCTGTGCCCCATCTAAACGCATATCAAATAAGGAATGGGTAGGAATGTGTTGACGTAATACTCGCTTCATTTGAAACCAAAGAGTGCTCTGCACTTCCACGAATAATCACTGCTATCTTGATGAAAAGTCAGTCGAGTATTAGTACACGACACTGAAGAAGTCTGCATATTGTAGGCGAAATACGCGTATCTGTCAAGGTAAGCAATAAAGCTTGTTGGAATTAAATGGAAGTTATTAATCTTTCATCTAATTTTCTAGTTGATGAAAAGAGTTAGGTTGGCAGCAGGGTTCATTTATGTGAAGGATATGCTGAATTTAAGTGACGTCACATAATGCAAATATTTAGTAGTGTTTTCCCTCCACATTTTTAAATTTAAAACTATTTAGCACTTTTACGAGCGTACTTTTACTATTTAAAAAAAAATTTACGAACGTATTAGTAGAACTATGAGAATTTAAATTAACACTTCACTTGATCACATTTTTAATAAAAAAAACTGAAACACTTTTTCAATCCATCACTAGTTAAGTGTTTTCCGTTTACTCTTTATTCGACCAAATTTATGAACAAGAAATGCACAATTGAATAATTTATAATTAAAAACCGATATGGACCAACAGCAAGGATGCTGTTGGGTTGAGTCACAATTGTATAAACGTGTTTAACTTCATTGTGCAAGCCAAGATAATGTTTTATACAGGTTTGCAATCAAATTACAAGGAAATTTTAAGAAGAAACATTCCATACCTAATTGGAATGAAAATTTAAAGCTTGAAAACCACTAACTGAGGATCTTAAAGGTTTGATTTCTTTTTTTAAATATAGTTGGAAGAAGGCAACTAATTTCTGATAAAGATGGTGAATATGGTGCATGTCTGTTGAACTGAATCATAGACTAAATCATATAATCGATGAAAATGTTTTCTTTATCGGTTTTTGGGTTACTACACCCCATAATTAATGCTTCCAAATCCTAACTGAAGCCGACTTCTATAACCAGTCAAAAACAAAAAAACTCACAGTAGCGTAATTCGAAGAATCGACCTTTACCATTTCCACCGCAAATCTACGTCATATTGTGTGCAAACAAACAAACGAACACGAATCAAGCGCAGCGAGGGAAAAAACCAACACAAAACGATCAGATCGCGTGCCTCTGTTTTTTCGGTTTTCCCACAACACGTCTATCGTCCGGTCAAGAGCCTATTCGCGTTTTTTTCCTCCCTCTGGGGAAAACAAATCAACCTCCAACAAGCAGCAGATGGTGGGGCTCTCGAAGCTTCGCCACAGAAGCCTGGGAGAAAAAAGCCTATCAAAGCTTCACCCTGACATTTTGCTTGACTTGTCAACCGCCGCCCACCTTTGGGGAACGAGAAAAAAAAGCGGATGTTTTGCTTTTGGTGTTGTTCGTTAATCTTAACTTGCTGAAGTTTTGCTGGCCTTTTGCTGGTCAAAGTTTAGCACGCTGCACGTTGGCGAGGGAGGTGAAACGAGAAAGGCAATGTGGGGCTGTTAAGAGAGAGAAGCAAAGTGCTGTGACGCTAAGGAGATTGATGTGATAATCCCTTTCTTGTGGTTAATAGAAGTGCCCGTCAAAGCTTAAGTTGATTTTGGAGGCAAGATGATACTTCAAGTGAGGATGAAAGTGAGGATGGGTTTTTTGTTCGATTATTTAAAATATTCAAGGTTGTCATGTCATCGGGTTTTTTCTTAGCAAACTGAGAATTTCAATCTTATTGCATATGACAGTTATAATCCCAATTCAATACTCTAGATGTTCATCCACAGTTCCTTCTTGAGGGCATTAAGAAATCGTATCGTACCAAGTCCAGCATCGTATTGCCTAGAAGGTGCGTCTTTATTTGTCGAGCAGAAGATAGACAGCTGCGTTTAACGGTTTAACGTAACCTCGATATAACGTAACTTTTACCTCGATATAACGTAACTTTTTTTGCCCCTATTTTTGGCAGTTTAAACTATAAACGTGATCTATCTATCTAGGGTAGGGAACGGCTAAATCAGAGGTCACTATTTCAATCAGTTGTTAGGAAATAGGTCTATAACTCCTACATTTTCCAAATTATTTCACTTTTAATGATATGATCATAAGCTTTATCTATTGGGTCAATGATGTATGAATCATGATTGATAACCAATTTATTACTGTCATTTTGAAGATTTAAAATAAATCATCTAGAAACCATCAGTTTCTTACCTGCTGAAGAAGTTCGCTCAAATGTTGCCTTTGTGTATTTTGCATTTGCATCGCGTGTACCGGAGAGCATGTCTTCATCAGCTCTCTCCCACAATTAGGCTTGTTGCCAGAATGTGATGTTGAACATTGAGTTAAATTTATTACATATTTAGCTAATCTGAAATCGCTATTTATTTCATGTTTCTTCCAGTAATTGGAGGTTGATCTATGCTTATGATTATATTGTCCATCATCTGGCACTATCATTTGCAATAAAAAATATGTTTTGGAGCTGTCCAATGTACCCAACGATAAATAATGCTTCGCTGTTGAGCGGCAGCTATGACATCACTGTTGCTGTTGAGAGAGCCCATGTTTCCTCTCTTCTTCGTTAACCATGGATATAGCGCACCGGTAATGTAACGTGAAGCCTGTTGTCTCTTGTATTTGTTTGTTTTTAAACGAAGCATCCCGTTTGTCGTCACAGACACTTTTTCTAACATTTCCGTGAGAGTAAATGAAATAAGAAATACACATTGCCAATCTAAAGATCAATGACAAACTAAAAGTTTGTTCGTGTAGGTCTGTCTCTTAACCTGCTAGTAGACGAGTTTGTGATCGTAGCAAATCGACATGTTTTGGTTGATTGTTTTCGAGAGCGGATGGGTAAAACGAAGGAGCGGGTTGAGAAAATTGACGTTTGCAGCAAATCGTGAACTGGCCTATTTCATTTCGCCTTCTCACACATGCACAGAATCGCACTCATACAATATTGTTAGTTTATGTACAGATTGAAGAGCTGAAGAAAACATTTTTTTAATCGGAAAGCAATCCGCATGCGTTTAAGAATTCCCTGCAATTGGGAACATTATTCCATGGCTATGAAATTTTCTGAGCCTAATGCTCGTTGCTGAAGGTATGTTCCGATAGACCAGACGTAAGCAGAGGAATTAATGTCCGAATATTGGCAGTTCTAATTATAGGTTACATACAGCTTTATCAAATGCCTCAGGTGCTGACTAAACTGCTTAAAACGCGTCCCGTACCCTATATTATAAAAATAAATTTCTATCTGTCTGTGTAATCCTTATAGACTCGGAAACTACTGAACCGATCGGCGTGAAAATTTGTGTGCAGGAGTTTTTGAGGCCTGGGAAGGTTTTTATGATGATTCAAAACCCCTCCCTCCTCTGGAAGGTGGGGGGTGCTCTTATACAAATGAAACACAAATTTCTGCATGACTCGAGAGCAAATGTAACCAAATTTGGCATGTGAGTGTTTTTGGAGGCCGAATTTTATTTCACGTTGTCAAAAATCCTTTTAATGGTCAAGATTGTCATCAAAAATTGTTGAATCGCTCATTGCTGAAGATATTATATGTTTATACTCAAACGAATTTTCTTCAATATCCTGTAAAAAATGTAAAAAATATTTGGAATAGTTTTACCAGGCCTACAATGCAGCCATCTTCTCAATGGATTGTAGGAGTATTTGTGTCATTAGAATTCTGCCCTGTTTTGCAGAATTTGGTTGAAAAAATTATGGCCGTAAGAAAAGTTTATGGCTGAAAATAAACGAAACGCATAGTGTATGTGTAAGATATAGTATATACGTCTATGCTTGAATAAGTTTTGTACAAAGTTGCCTAACGTCGTTTTCGATTATTGCCAGTGCGGAACTGGGTTCGCCCAAGGTCCGCCCTAACAGCTGTCAAAGCAATTTTTTATTAAATCGACCCGACACCGATGAGGTTCGCTCTCAACTTTTTTCGAGGTACACACCAACATGAACTTAAAAAATAATAAATAAAATGTTTATGTTTCGTCGCAGTGATCAAAAGAGAACACAGTGATAAGAACAAAATTGCAAGTGCACTAACGAAAGCGTTATTGGAGGTTAAATGATTGAATTTAATGATTATATCACATTAAAAGCGACATTTCCTTTGCAGGCAATGGATATTCTCGAGCTTCTTACATCCAGCTCTTCAGAAGATTCTGGTTCTAGTTTGGAGGTGATATTCAGCTATTTCGGATTTTAAACTTGATGTTAAACTATTAATATGAAAGGTGATATTAAACTATTTTGGAACACAAATTCGGGACTATGAAGACAAAAATTCATAAAAAAAATTCGCTATTCTGATGACCAAAAGAGATATACAACATTTGACAGCTCATACGATTGCACTAATACCATCATACTGACTCGACTCTGGATCCGTTTTCTTTCGGTAATTGCAAGTCAGAGTCAGACCTGACTCAGGTTTAAAACCGAAAACGACATAAAAGATTGCTGCAACCCAGATAGGCTTCGTTCTCCTTCACGATTTGAAAATCGAGCAACTGTCATTTGCTCAGTTGTCAGATTTTGTCTTCTTTTTTTAATTTTAATGTATTGTTTTCTATTGATGCAACCGCACCAATGACATCTAACGAAATGGGCGCAGAAGCCGAATTTTGTCGCTCATGAAATTCCAGGTTCTGAATATCTGAATATCTGAAAACGCCGTTTAGTGGCTGTCTTATGTCTAGTATCTCTTTTGTATTTTTCTTAGGTCTTATGTATTTGTTTGTCTTATTTTTCAACGAATCCATTTGATCCGGCCCATTTGAAATAAACAGTACAAGTACAATCCTAGTTCAGAGATGGACTTAAGGTGTCCTTCAACCAAAATTTAAAATAGCTAGCTATTTTGACATTTCAAGTCCATCGGTTGTAAAATCTGAAGTGCAATTGAAGTACGATTGTACTAGGACGGGGGAAGTACGATTGAAATAGGAAAAGAGACTTGGCTACTTCAATCGTACTTCAATTGTACTAGGCTTCGCTATCTGGGAAGGTTTGGTGAAAAGTTACTTGCGATGTTGCGATGTTGCAATGCTTCAACATGGTTTGTATAGGTATGCCATCAAACATCTGTTTTCTGTGGATTTTTTTTTTGTGTATGTAGTAGGAAGCTAGCTGTTAAAATTTCTTTATTATTGCACAACTCATAATTCAAGAAGGTCGACTAAGTCGGAGGTTTTTTTTGAAAAATGGATCGTGTGTCGCGTAAACAAGACAACTGCTTTACTGCTAGCGGATAAAATGAAAATTATTCAAAATCTTGACGACGAAGAAGTACAAAGTTCGGTCTGCATCTACCATCTATGCCAAGAAATATGCAAAGGACAACATTTTCAAAAAAATTGGCCAACAAGGAGGAATGTGTAAGAAACTAAAATGATGTTCCGTGAAAACAAATTAAACATGTTTTGTTTTTAATTAATAGCGTTTCAAGAATCCTCGATACCCACAGGTTGACGAAGCTCTCTACATCTGGTTTTTGCAAAAACGAAAGCACCAACGACCGGTAAGCCAAGAAGTGCTACAAGCTCAAGCAAAAGAAAATCTGCAACCAGAGGGTTGGAACAGGGGATTCAGAAGCCGTGGTTATGTGGAAAACATCACAAAACACAACGGCATTCGCTTACTGAAAATCAGTGTTGAACAATACAATTCTGCTGTCGTACAATACAAAAAGGCTTTGCTGCACAGATTAGGAAGGAAGGTGCGTCTCCTTGTCAGAACTTCAATGCTGACGAAAGTGGGCTCTTTTTCAAGAAACCCCGAACATGAACATATGTTGAGAGAGACGCCAAATCAACAAAGATCGAATCACGTTCTTGCCTTGCAGCAACATGGATGGGTCGCTCCAATTCCCGTAATGTTAAGGAGTTGCCTGTATACTTCAGGGCATCCAAGGCGCTTGGATTGAAAAGGAGCTCTTTAAAGAGTGTTTTTGGGGAATTCGTCCTGAAAGTGACCGCCTTCCTCAAGTCAAAAGGAAGTCCTTTGAATAGAGGAAGGCGGTCAGTTTTACCTCCAAGAGCCGCCCTTGTGTTGAACAATTGCACAGCTCATTACAATGCAGATGAGCTGCAGGTGGATAAATTTTTACCATCTTTCTCACTGCAAACACAACCGCCGTTTTTCAATCGATGAATATCATTCAGATGATTAAGACGCGCTACAGGAATCTGATGATGCAGGAACTTCAAATTCGTGGAGGAAAGTTTGACGATCAACATAAAGGACGGCATCTTTTGGGTTGCTCCAGCTGACTCGATTCGCAAATCTTGGAATATGCTTTACAATGCCCGTGAAATTGAAGATGAGGATGATGTACCGGCGTCCGTCATAAGAGACACGCTGAGAAGCATTGGTGAGAAGATAGCACAGACCGAAGAAATCGACGAGGAGGATGCCGAATTCGAAACGCTGGACGATGATGAGATCATCGCGGGTGTTCTTCACAGAGATGCTGACGAAGACATTCCTATGCCGGTGACGACACAATGCAGTCAATGTCAACGCAGGAAGAAGCTTCACAATCTGCAAGTTTTGGAGATGATGACGAATATGTAAACGTGTCAGATGAAGCAGCCTTAAATGGGTTCGATCTGCTAACCAGATACGCGGAAGAGAACAATTGGCCACTGACTACACAGTTCTCGCTGCGCCAGATACGTACTAAGGTCATGGACATCGTAGCTGACAACAGCAGTAAGAAAGCTTTAGTGTAGGAATATTGTTTTGCTATTTCGTACTGGTTAGTGAATTGTTGTGAATGTGAGTTCTACTTTCATGAATAAAGAATGGTAATATCAGGGGACTAGTAACTCTGCCACGTTTTGTTTGTGTTACAGGATATCAGACGGTGTTTATGTGTTTTAACACATCTGTCATAACAACAATCGAAAATTTATGATTACTGGCAACCATAGACCAGTTTGACTTTTAATCCACGCACATTTATTCATCATCTGAACAAAACAAAAACAGTGAGAAAACAAACAATCGATTCGTGTAAGTGGTGCCAGAAATAAATTGATCTTTTATGTGGTGAGGATTGTGTTTGAAGTGTGTCGGATTGTATTTTTGAGGGTGTTAACACATGGTGGCGGAGTGACTTACCCCCTGGGTAGTATGGTATAAGCTGAAATCAAATTTTGGGTCATTTTAACTTATGCATCATTGAAAGAATTAACCGGGCTTTCTTTCGATGATCTGATTGTTGTCTAATAGTGCCAAGATGTTGTAGATGCCGGAACGGGCGTATCCGGAGTCCACAAAGTACCGTTCTTTGAACGCGCACACTTCTGAACGAAGTTGATTCACTGTTTTTGCTATCACGGTTAGAGTTCGACTGATAGAGCTGTCAAATGTTGTCAACTGATTCATGGGTTACTATGAGTGATGCTGAATGGGTAATTTTGTCAGTGCGGATGAAGGTAAACCCATGAAAAATCGGCAATTTTTGTCCGCTTTTTTTAATGCAAACGTTACTTGGAATGCCAAAATATCACATTTGGAATTAGAAGGCTACTACTCGTTTCTCCGGATAGAATAAAAATGACAACATGACATCATCCGGTGGAAAATCTACTCTGAAAATACCAACGATGAGGGCATTGACGGCTAAGCTGAAGGAGATTCAGCTGTTCTTCAACGACATTCACCGATTTACGCAGGCGTTTTCAGAAATTAGCAGTGTTACCGACAAGGAAGTTCGGGCGGAGAAACTTGAAGCATTGTGGGAAAGCTCCAGAGTGGTCATAGTGGAAATTTTGGAAGTTGAACACACGAAGACTACAAGGCGGAAAGTGCATCGATTGAGAAGGAACGTACAGGGTGCGGCAGATAATAATGCAAAAATTTGTTCTATTTCTTTCAAATCCCATTTTCAACTAACTCAAGCAATAATATCAACATTTTCGAGTGCAGTTATCTTTATAAAGTCCTTTTGAACAAATTTATTCTATGTGTCCTCCATTTTTATTAATAACATCCTCGAGCCGACGCCGGAAGCCAGAGCATGCCTTTCGGACGTATTCCTCCGACATTGACTGCCATGTGCGTGTTATGGTTGACTTCAGGGTTTTCACACTAGGGTGTGATGTTTTGCAGGCTCGTGCTTCAACATATGCCCAAATCAAATATTCCAACGGATTAAGATCTGGACTGCTAGGGGGCCACAAATCCTTCGGCCAAAACTTCATGTTATCGTTCGACCATTGTTGGGTTCGATTGGACGTGTGACACGGCGCTCCATCCTGCTGTAGGACAACGTTTTGGTCCTCGAAGAAGTTGGCCTTCACGCAGGGAAGCACTTGGTCCTTTAAAATACCGATATTCACTTCGGTATTGATTTTAACTACAGCATCAATGAAAACAGGCGGCATTTTCAAACAGGTCGCATGGATTTCTCCGAAATATTGGCTTCCTTTGCAAGTTTTCTTATGGAACGCACCGGGTTGCGAGCAATTTTTGCACGGACCGATTTGATCACGTTTGGCGTCCGTGCAAAGCGCGGATGTCCGTATGGAGTTCAGTGATAGGTTCTAAGAAATCAACCCAAGTAACATTGCCAAAACCATCCAGTTTTTTTAAAGTTTTATTAAAGTTTGATGAAAGCCACTAGACATCAATTTGGTTTTATAATGGCACCAAGGTGCCACCAGGTGCCACTAGGTTTCATATTTCAGTCAGGTTTATGAGAACTTACACAGCTTATTTACAACGGTATTAAAACCTTATCTTCTCAAATTCCGTTTACTCCTATCAAAGATTTTATTTCGACCTTATGAACTCGTAAAATGCGGTTTTCAAATGCCGTTTTAGGACTCATTCATATTATCTTATTATGGTCAGTTGAAAAAGCATTTCAAAACCATTTTGCCCCCAGTTAACGCATTAAACAGCAAATTGGCGTTGAGAAAAGTCATGTAAGTTTAAAATGGCAAAAAACATGACCAAATAGTTTTATAGTAGCCATTGCGAAGATAAATTGGCTTTTTGGCAAATTTAGCTTGGTAGCTTGGTAAAAGATTGTGTGCTTCATCGGGTACTGCCTTTCAAACAGCCCTCCACTCAATTTCAATTACTGTTCACTCAAGCAATGTTCACTGCCTGCCGTATACTAACGGAAATATCAATACTTTCTCTTCAAACCTTCGTTCTATCAAAATTATTGTCCATTCCTAAAGTGTCAGGTTGATAAGAAAATATTTCCTTTAGAAACATGGTTAAATTGTGGTTGCAACAGAACCTATTTCATGGGCAATCTATCAGAAACCATATCAATAGTTCAATTGAGCAAGAAAATCAAATGATTTCATCGTAAGGGGGCTATTCATAAACCACGTAGACTTTTTTGGGGGGAGGGAGGGGGTTTGACCAAAGTCTTCGCTCCATACAAAATTTCAAAAAATTGTATGGAGAAAAGTCTACGAGGGGGGAGGGGGTGGGTCTGAGATTTTCAAAAATAAGTCTACGTGGTTTATGAACCGGCCCTAACAGGTTCCGGATGGCCCGAAAAAGTGGCCAAATCAAAGACTGCACTCGAAGAAAATGAGACACGATGATTAGCTAGCAGTTTTTCATCGCGTGAATAAAAAACGATGAAATTTTGACTAAAATTTGCTAACTGCAAACTGCAAAACTGCATCCCAATCTCTAAAATGGTTCTTGAGATGGCATCGGAACAAGGGCAGATCCGCCAAAGAAATTTGTTCACCATCGTAGAAAATCCGACTGCGTCCTTCAGATAGATCCAAATCCACCTGGGATTCCATCATTCGATGGTATCCCGGGTGGTGAAGTCACTCAAACCGGCGGTCAAGCAGCGGCAGAAAACCGAAGACAGCTGATCCGGTGAAGGCAAGGAAGGTGTTGAATCTGTTCAAGCGTCGACCGAACCTTCGCGATGTGGCAAAGGTTTATATCTGGTTTGTCGACAAAGCCATGCAACTTGCCAGCCTTCAGTCTACAAGGCCAGGAAGGCACCAAACCGGAACATAAACAAAACACGGTAAATTATGGAGAGTGTGAGCTGTTTAGTGGAATACCTGTAACTAGAAAATAAGAAGAATGATTAGTAATTTCCATTTAATTCCAACTACCTTTATTGCTTATCTTGACAGATACGCGTATTTCGTCTACAATGTGCAGACTTCTTCAGTGTCGTGTACTAATACTCGAGTATTAGTACACGACACTGAAGAAGTCTGCACATTGTAGACGAAATACGCGTATCTGTCAAGATAAGCAATAAAGGTAGTTGGAATTAAATGGAAATTACTAATCATTCTTCTTATTTTCTAGTTAAAACACGGTAGCCGAAACCCACGCCAGGAGGCTGTACCAAGAGTGACGACGAAGCCGAGGTGCGTCGTGATGGATTACGAGACTTACATCAAGACGAACAGAAAGCAATTGCCGAGCAGGATTTTTACGTTGCCACATCAAGGTTGACCGTTTCTGAGGAGATAAGAGAGAAGGTGGACAAATTCGCAAAAAAAATCTTTGATTTGGCTGGCCACCTGTGGATGTGGAGAGAGAAGCCAGCCATACATCACGACGGATAACATGAATGGGCAAATCTACCAAGAAAAGTGCCTCCAAAAGCACCTGCTACCATTCCAGCAGTCTGACGGAGGCGAGACGCTACTTTGGCCTGATTAAGCATCCTGCAACTACGCACGGCTGGCGGTAGACTAAAGGGTGTTTCGATCAAAATTTGGTCGACTTAAACTTGACGTATTTCCTTTCATCGTGCATTAAAATTTTTTGAAGATGTGTGCGTGTAGCATCATGCCTCTATTTTGATTTTGAGATTTGCACTTTAATTATCAAAATGTCTTCGAAGGAGGAGAAGCAACGAATCAAAATTTTGCACGTGCATGGCGAAAATCCAAACTACTCGCACGCCAAACTGGCGAAATTGTTGAATGTGGCCAAATCAACTGTTACCAACGTATTAAAAGTGTTCAGTGAACGTTTGTCGACCGCCAGGAAAGCTGGATTGGGGGAAATCGAAAGCCGGAGGCCACAGTGACGACAAAAAGGGTTGCGCGCTGTTTCGAGCGGAACACCAACCTCTCCGTCCGAGATGTCGCAAAGAAGCTGGGAGTGGCGCCTTCAACCGTGGATAGAGCTAAAAAACGAGCTGTACTGTCGACTTACAGGAAAGTGTTGACTCCAAATCGCGACGGTAAGCAAAACACGTCGGCCAAAGCACGATGCAAAGTTGTACACGACGATGCTGACGAAGTTTGATTGCGTGGTACAGACTTTAAACAGCTTCTTGTACGGGATTTTTATACGGCAACCGGACGGGGAAAGGTGGAAAATATTTTCAAGCACATGAAACTGTCAAAGTTCGCGAAGAAATATCTGGTGCGGCAGGCCATCTGTACCTGTGACTTGAAGAGCAATGTTTACATTGCGACCGGAACCGTCAACCAGGAAATTTATCTGAGCGAGTGCCTACAAAAGCGTCTACTGCCTTTCCTAAAGCAACACAATTGTTCCCTTCTATTTTGGCCGGATTTGACATCTTGTCATTGCGGAAAAAAGGCCATGGAGAGGTAAGCTACCAACAACGTTCAAGTGTCGCCCAAGGACAAGAACCCTCCCAACACGTCAGAGCTCCGCCCAATCGAACAATATTGGACCATCGTCAAGCGGAACCTTAAGAAGATTCGAAAAGCAGCTGTGAGCGAGAAACAGTTCACGGTAAACTGGCGTTCTGCGGCGAATAAATTGGACAAGGAGACTGTACACAATCTTATGTTAAACGAAAGACCCGGCAATTCGCATTCGGTAAAAAGGCAGCTTAGCTGAATATTTCTCCTATATTCTGTATTAACTGAACTTGAAAAAAAAAATAATTTGACTTATTAATAAAAACTTTGATCAATTCACACACATTACTGTTTGAGCAAATTTTGATCGGAACACCCTTTAGTACAGAGATAATAATGTTATTTTTGTACCAAAAAGTATAAAAGAAGTCGAACTTAAAGAACTCGAGAGAACGAGCTGGCTTTTTAACAAACTCGTAAAGGGTGGGTTTTTTTTTCGGAAATTATGGTTCCGGAGAGATATTGTCTTTTTGACTGGTTCGGAGCAAGTTCTAATAAACACTGATGTTGAGTCCTAAGACATGTATCTAAGCAACCACTGAACCGAATTGAGCGAAACAATCACTAAATTATAGGTGTTTCATCAGTTTTTCAGTTTGGATATCCTATTTCTGAAATTCGACTAAAGTATCATAATTCAGACTCTTGCACAGAACCAATAAGCAACCAAAATTGCCTCTTCTCAATTAAAGAACTTAGACGCAGTTGTTCTTTGATATATAGAATTTAATAAAACCCTGATAAAACTATCAATAAAACCAAACCCCTTGAAACTATCACTCACCTTGTCCGTCATTCGGCGTCGTTGCTTCCGACATTGTGGCCGATGTTGTCGTCGTGATTCCGTTTGCTTATTCCAGTAGAGTGGCACATGCACTATTTTTCCCACCAAATTGTACGTAAATTAAAATCGAAGCTTGGGATCACTTTTTTTTCAAACTCTCACCATAAACTCCTTTGTCAAAATTTGACCGATCGCATCCGAATAACCCTTTTGAACCCAATCCCACTTCTCACTGATCCAAGGTGGCTGCGATGGCCTCGGGGGAAGATTAACTTTCCGTTTTGTTAATATCTGCGCACTTCCCTTCGAAAATCCAACCACAAAGGCGAAAACTTTCCACCTTGGTGGATTTTCAGCTTTTTAGTTTCGTCTGGTTGTTTGGTTTTTTTTTTCAGTTTTCGTTTTCACGGTGGAAACTTTATGGAAACCCTCGGTTCAGTTATTTGAGTAATGGAACGAGTTGGTCATTTTTCACCGAATTTTGTTTTTTTTTATGTTTCTCCCGAGCACTTCCATCCACCATAGAGGGCTTCGAATTTGAGGGGAGCGGTAAGCCGTTTTATTTATTATGCTTAATGGCTATGATTATTACTTGTTTTTCTTTTCACGAGGTGTATTATCCCAGTCTAGGGATTGAAGTTAGTGTTACTTTGTCTGGTGAAAAGCTGGAAGGAGGAGGAGGTTAAGGTAAAGAACTGATTTTTTTTCACTTCGTTTTAGTTGCTTTGTACGAGTGTGTACTAGAGACGAGCCATCGCTGCTGCTGCTGCCATTATGCGGTAGTTTTGAGCTGCCATGAAATGCTTCGTTTGCATGCCACCGGCTTTATTACAGATGATGATTATAATACACAATCACACTCACACGATTGAAAGAACTACGAAATAACTTTTGCTTTTTTTAGATCAGTTCTGCTTATTACTGTATACAGATGAACTTTTTTTCTGTTTTGTTTGAAGTAACTTTTCCACTACTTTGGCTTATTTGGTAAATGCAACACTTAGAATCTAGCGCTAATTATTTTTTTTGCTTAACGGTATGAGATAAACTTTGTTGGAGAAAACTGCTTTTAGATTATTATTTTTTGCGAAACACCTACTAGCTAATAATAGTTGCACTTGATATTTATCAACACTTTATGAATTCTGTACACTAGAAATTATCCAAAGAGGTTTCTTCAACGGTGAACGAACTGGCACCTGAAGTTTTATTTACAACGGAATATGCACACGAAGACGAACACATCTACACGCTTCTGGCAGGGGATTATGTCGAAATGTATCTTCCAACATGTGAGCCTTCGAAGGCTTCGTAAATCTTCGAGCTATCTTATTTACAATAGACACGTACACTTATGGAGAACTTTGTCAACAACATGGGCACATAGTACGGAGAGAACATCGACGGACCCCTCGTTCTAGGTTCTCGGCAGACAGGATCTAGGTCATGTCAGATGCCATTGCCTTTGCTGCTACTATCCTGCAGCTGCTGCTCGGTGAATCGACGTGTTACACCGATTCGATTGCTATATGTTGCATAATTAATCATCGTTGTCACGTTTTTCACACACTTCCAATTCAACTACGCGGCAAACCACACTCGAAGTACATTTTTCTTCGATTTTGTTCAACTCCCCGAACTGCCACCGTCCTTGCGCTTAGCTCCATTCATCCGAATTCCACGTTGAAACATTGTCATTTTTTCCACATTCGATTTGAGAGCGGATTTATCAATCACCAGTCCAACCTGAAAGTACAGAGAAAACATCGTTTTTTTTTTTCAATAAATCTTGGAAATTTATAACCCGTTCAATTCGAATTATATGAACGGTCTGCTATCACGAATTCTCACACTTCAGCGAACGACCAATCCAGTCAGAAGCGAAAAAAAACCAAGTCGGCACAATTAACTTTTATTGATTTCTCCGCGGATTCCTCCGTCCTGAATCAACAGACTGCTCGGAATGAAATTTTACGAGCGACCTTAAAAATCGAAACTGGCAGCGAAACGCCAAAGCAACTGACCACCACGCGATAAAGCACGTCATTAACTGACCACATTCACGCGCCAGCACTCACACTCCCACACTTAGCAGCGAAAAAACACAACATTTTAAGGATATCCGTACCGCCGAATATTGACTGTTATTAACTGAGGCAAACCACTTCCACGAAGTCCTCGCTGCCACCGCCGTTGTCGTCACACGCTATTTCCCCATATCGCAACAAAAGCAATTCGCTGACCACCACCACCACCACCACCAGCAGCTCGTCGGACTTCTCTTCGCTGCGAGCTGCTAACCCGCGGCAATCAACTGGTTAGGACAACCTGGATTTTTTTTCTCTCTTCTTCTTCTTTCCTTTGCAGAGGACGCCCTCAGACTCTACACACACAGTCCACGTTGGTCGGTCGGTCAGGACTAAAATCAATTCCGTTTGCGCTATGGCGCACCACACTGGCTCGAAGCAGGTCGTGGAAATCCTCGTCGTTGTCGGATTCGTCAGAGAGGCAAGGCACTCTCTTGATGGGGAAAATTAAAGAGAGGAGCGATTCTGAGTTACCGGATGTTTCGGAGTGGAAGCTTTTCCGACGGAACTCACCTCTGCCCTCTGTCGAACAGCCGAACTGCACTTGAGGCGGCGTGGTGTAATGTTAATCATAAAGGAGGTAAGCTGTTTTGCTTTATCTGGGAATGGGAAGCCAGTTCGATAAATTGTGTTACGTCTGCTGAGGATACGGGGAAGTTTGATAAGGATTAATGGTGACATCATAGCAGTGAAAGAATTCAGAGCGTAAGGTGGTGGTGACTGGTTCCTGGAACCGAATTCGCGAAAAACATAAATTGAGATATGGTTAACGTTCAGGAAACAATCAATGTGGAGTTACGTTAACTATTTAGAAATTTATTACTTATTAATAAATAGTTAATCTTCTAATTGACTATTTACACTGTGACTAATTACACTTATTAATAATTAGTTAATGTTAACTGAGAGCTTCCGCGGAACCTGAGCCAAATACCCTAAAACGAGTATAGACAAGGCAACTTCTCTGAAGCAGCTTTCCTGTAGCAGAATTGTTAATTTGCGACTAATCACACTTTTTTTTAATAACTTCATTTATTTGTACCAGCTCAGTCGAATCAACTGTACAGGGTGCGGCAGAAAATAATGCGAAAATGTACAAATTTGAGTATTGGGTTAATTCGTGTAGCTAGTGACTAATTTCCGTCGAACGTGTATTTGTCTATGTTTAATTTCAAGTGCTGCATTCAAACATTATATTTGTTTTATTGCAAATTCGTCAAAATGTTCGTGAAAGAAGTGATCACCAGTTTTTTGCTCGCCCAGAAGAAGCCGAAAGAGATTGCCAAGGTGGTAGGGTGCCATTTGGCAACAGTTTATCGCATAAAAAAGTCCCTGCAGGATGGTCTTAAGCAGCGGAAGCCGGGAAGCGGACGTCCGCGCTTTGCACACACGCCGAATGTGATCAAATCGGTCCGTGCAAAAATTGCTCGCAACCCGGTGCGTTCCATAAGAAAACTAGCAAAGGATGCCAATATTTCGGAGAAATCCATGCGGAGAATCATCAACGAAGACCTGCATGCATCTTCCAGAGCCAGAGTGAAACGCCACTTGATTACGGACCAGGTCAAGGAACTACGAGTGAAATGAGAATCCTGTTTTCCGACGAAAAGCTTTTCAGCATCGATGCTGTGGCCAACAGCCGCAGAAAATGGAGAACGTTCCGGAAAAAGTGAAATTCAAATTTCAAACCAAACAACCGGCTGGTATCATAATGTTTGGCTTGGTGGCGTCCAACGGTTTGAAAATGCCGCCTGTTTCCATTGATGCTGGAGTTAAAATCAATACCGTAGTGTATATCGGTATTTTAAAGGACCAAGTGCTTCCCTGGGTGAAGGCCAACTTCTCCGAGAACCAAAACGTTGTCCTACAGCAGGATGGAGCGACGTGTGACACGTTCAGATCTTAATCCGTTGGATTATTCGATTTGGGCATATGTTGAAGCACGAGCCTGCAAAACATCACACCCTAGTGTGAAAACCCTGAAGTCAACCATAACACGCACATGGCAGTCAATGTCTGAGGACTAAGCCCGAATTTTATTAATAAAAATGGAGGACATATAGAATAAATTGGTTTAAAGGACTTTATAACGATAACTGCATTCGAAAATGTTGATATTATTGCTTGAATTAGTTGAAAATGGGATTTGAAAGAAATGGAAAAAAATTCGCATTATTTTCTGCCGCACCCTGTACAGAGCCAGAGGCGTCTGCTGATCAAAACCAAACAACTATTGAGAACTAGCAGATGGTGGTCGCAGAGGCAGCTGGTGGTGGTAAGTACCAAGGCTCTCCCAAACAGCGATCGTCGCGATGAGGTAAAATGGCGGATTATGGGGGCGCACAATCGCGTCGGTTTGTGCAAGCCGCCATCTTACCTCATCGTGGCGATTGTTTCGCCGCGACTTCGAAAACGCTGCTGTTTGGGGGAAAGCGTCCTTGGGGGCGAGCAGCAGTAGGTGGAAATAATCTGTCCTTTTGAGGACAATAAATTAAAATAAAAGAGTTGTTTATTAAAGAGCTAATCTTAAATTTAGTTCGGTTCTCGATGGAGAGCGAGCCGTCGGTAAAAATTTTACCCAGCTGGTTGGCGCAATCCATAAATTGATAATCTGTCTTTTTGAGGACAACCAATTAAATTAAAAGAGTTGTTTATACAAGAATTAAACTTTTATTTCGTATGGTTTGTGCGCCTAATATCAAGGTGCCGATTCGTTCGCCGCAACGCAAAAAAACGCCTTCATGGAGGGCGAGCCGCCGGGAAAATTTTTTTTTTTTTTTTTTTTTTTTTACCCAGCTGGTTGGCGCAACCCACTAATAAATAATCTGTCCTTTTGAGGACCACATTCGTCGTGCATTTCGACAGCCGTATCCTTTTCTTGGTCTGCATTTATACCAAACATGCGCAGATACTCATCGATTGTTTGCTCGAGGTTGAACTCGCAATCGTATTCTTTCCGATTCTGTAGAAGTACGCTTTCATACTGATCGTACAACTGCAGGAACTTCTGGCAATCAAGTATGTCGCACATCTCGCTACGAAACGGAAGAAACAGCAGCACCATCTCGCGCTTGTAGTCGATGAGCTCGTTCGTTGAGTACGACCGCCAACGCAATACGTGCGCAGTGTTACGACGACTGTACGTATTCGACATTTTCTGTACTTTCGCGTAACACGCTGCAAAATCTACAAGACATACATCCTCTAGCCCTTCGCGTGCTTCGTACTTCTGGATTATATTGGATGTCCAGATATCGGTGGAATCATCCGAGACACCTTCTACATCCATCTGCTGCACACGCTATCTCGTCTTCGTTCTCTCGGATCCGGGAACTCTTCCTGCAGCTTCACGAGATCGCGATGTAGACTGCTAATGCCCCGATTAGTTTTGTTAACGTACTCGACGACGTACGCTGCACAAGAAAACTCCTCGAGGATGAACTGCAGATCCATGTTCGAACGGAGAACATTAGCAATCCACGGATTGAACGTGTTAGTCCACAATTCCGTCATTGACCGTTTGACCAGAACGGTAGGTCGGCTTATGGATGCGCGAACGATATCGAGGTAGTAGTCGTATGTGCAGCAGCAGTTTTCGAGAAATTGATCCAGCGTATCGAAAACTTTGTTTTCCAAAGCAGCGTGAATCTCTGTGGCGCGTTTCTTCAGCCCGCGTCGACCATCATCAGCCGGGAGTGGCAACAAAACTCTTGTCTGATCCATGGGCCAGTAAGGGATGTTGAAACGGCAACTTTGCTCACCTCGTTTGTAGCACGTGAAAGTGTGCTTGTGTACCTGATTTCCATAGCTGTCTGGCAGGGCAAGAACGGGTTTATGACCAGGATGTATGTGTTTATTTTATATTTATAAGATTAATTATTTATACATCATCCGAAACGACTATGTACCGATGCCGAGTGGGCACGTGTTTATCGGGTAAAACTGAAAGCAGCCAGAGGTAATGCGTTTCCAACTAACTGGTTGAGACGCTGGAGAAGGGCCTTCAACTCGAAGCCGTATCACCATTTATCCTTTTTAAAGAGTGTACAATATAATTTTCGAATATACAGCTGATCTAACGATCTATTAGAACCACACCCACACTATTTTGATCAGATTACGCCTTACGACTAGGGTAGGGGTGAAATGAAAATTTGAAAATAACTGAAACAAACATTTCTCCATAGATTCTCGAAATGTTTGCTTCAATCAGTTGAAGTTTTTCGCGACTGCCAACTAACAAAAATATCATTAATTATTGACATTGAATTTCCAAACAGACCCTGAACAATCCATAACGCGATAAAGATAATGGTCTCCAGCTGGTCGATCATATCAACACCATCACTACAGCCAGCACAACCGTTGCCCTTTCATCATACCAACATTCAAACCAAACGGCCATTTCCAGGGCCGCCAAATAATTTCTAAGAAGCGAATCATAGAATGTTCTAACATACACACTTAGAAAATTTTATAGTATTCGGTAATTTTTTACCGAACTTTCAACAGCTGAACGTTGGGTAATCCGATTTAACGGATTTCGGTAAAATTTGAAAAGTTCCGGTAATTTTTTTACCGGAATACTGTAAAATTTCACCGAAATCCGGAAGCTGTTGAAAGTTCGGTTAAAAATTACCGAATACTGTAAAATTTTCTAAGTGTGTTTATGTATGTATGTATGTATGTAAGGTAGCCACCATCCCTTCTAGCGCTTGGCTTGGATGCAGCTCCACTTAATAGCAAGATCGAATCTTGCTGAATTCACCGATCTGAATTCACAATATCACTGTATGAAGGGCCAAAAACGGAGGGGTGGATCCGTAAGCAGTGACACTCACGCGAAATCCACGGGAAATTAAGAATCTCCTTCCAACGATACGATCCAACAATTCGAATAACCCAATTCGCAATACTTATTAGGCTTTCTACAGGATGGCTTGTTAAGAAGGGCGCGTCACTCTCACTGAAACTGTTGGAGTAGAATTTGCAGCATCACAATCGAATCGGTAGGATAAAGAAAATGATAATGCTCGTTCCCTCCTAGACTCAGGCAGTCAATCAAACCATCGTCCAGTTTCAGCTTGAATGATACCCTGATGCTCCCTCCCAACCCAGTATTTATTGTATATAATGTAAATCATATGTTATAACAGGCAATATATGTAGTATGTAGTAGAGCATTGCAATAAACAAAATTATTGAATTAATATATCTGATAGTTGAAAGTCGCCATCCTTTAATTTTAATATAATTATTGACAAAATAATATGATGAAATAATTAAAATAGATATAAAAGACATATGATAATGATATTCAGCTTGCTGTCTCTTTACAGTTCAATCAGTGTCAAATGAATGTAACTCTGGAATGTTAAGGTCATATTGCAATCAAATGAAGTAAATATAGATATCAATAAAACATTTAATTATAAGATACAATAACAAAATTAGTATGTATTCATAACATATGGATATACAATCAGCAGAATGAATAGCATTTAATTTTTAAAAATAAATTAAATAGTATCCAATAATCAAAATTAATAGAAGAATATTTATGGCACAATATAATAAATATCTTTACGTCCTGTAATAACCTTCCTTGTTACCTTGAAGCAGATGATTTTTTTTGTTATTTTTATTATTATTCTTTTTATATCTATTATCCCTAAGAAAAACATAGTAATATGCAATTCATAATAAGTTACAGCTATGAACTTCTATACAGCTCAACCAATAGCCGATAAAAGCATACTGAAATATTTAGGTCATAGTATGCAATAAAAAGAAATATATAATTATAAATACATACTAGAAGGTTAAAGTTGAAGGATTGAATGATTGAAGGAGCCATCATAATTATACCACCGTCGAAAATCCAAAAGCAGTACCCCTGACCAAAACTGAAAAATAACATATAATAAATGCTAAGTAGGTAAATTAAAATGACGATTGGACCTACCAAAATAGAAACAAATAAATAAGTAAATAGTATGCGTTTCCTTTCTAATAAAAAAGAGTCAAACTATAGTAAAATATGCATTAATCGTTGGAAATTTTAAAAATGATAGTAGTTATAATAAAAGTGATACAATCAGCAACCACAAAGCGTCGGTTAGTCTATAGTGAATGGATTTTTAAATATAGAATAGCAACAACAATTCTACAAGGCAATCAATAAAATGAACCTATAAGAAATAATATACTATCATACCAAAAAAAAAAAATTATGTATAAAACAGTAAATAGATAAATACAGTGGAAATACCAATCGCTGTGATACCAACAGGATGTAACCGACTCCCAGCTTCGGGTCTCGACAAGAACCCATACCGAGCCCCTGCGGCACGACAAGCCGGTCAGTTCATCGCAAGGCACTGTGGAAAATATTGCATGGAAAATTTTAAGTACAGCTTGGATTGGTAGAACTGAACGGTATTCTCCGGTGCTCTCCTGTCCCGTTCTATCAACACCAGTGACACTCATTCAAGCCGCATTCGTGAGCATATGCACACGTATCACACAAACACTCCCATTATACAGTCAAAACTGGCCATCACCACCATCCCGTTTTCGCTCGAACACATTAAATTTTGTTCTCTGTCACACTACTGACAAACACCGCGCGAGCACATACACACGCTGGGCAACTAGATGTTGCTAGTGTCTCCTGAAACCACTACACCGCACCCGCACGAAATGAAATTTCGACTCTTGCCGTTGTTTCTCTTTCCCTTTACATTCCACCTTTATCCCTCTTCACCTTTTGGCCCGATCGGTTCGGCAGTTAACAACAACCATTGCGTTAGACACAAAAACACATACATTTAAAAAATGAAACCGATCGGTAATGGTGTGGCTTTCGAGTTCGAAGCCAGAGCTGAAATCTCGATCACGCGTCTCACAAATGCACAATACACGCTTCAAAAAATCCCCTGATGCGAAATAGCGTCACCTCCCAACTTAAGCTGGGTTTTGATTGCGTTCCGCACACATGCACAAACTTTCCACTTTTTCTTCAAGCTGCAAAAATGATGTTACTTTATAAATCGCCAACTCCCTAGTCCCCACTGCATCCACTCGTCCACCGAAGGAACATAACCCAATACCTCCGGATGTACTTCCTTCTCAAAGCCCACTTGCCCAGCTTCACACAAAATGGCTGAATTTGATTATTTTCGTAGGCCAAACATCCGACATGTCACCGATTCACAAAATTTTCACCGTTTTCAGCAGTTTCTTTTCAAGCCTTCTTCCAACTATTTCACATTCCTTTACCAATAAACTTTCACGCAACTTCACTGACGTTTTCCACCTTATCTTCACGGTTTGCGGCAGCCGAACTCGTCAATCACTCGACACGTATAAAAGGATATCAACCGCACTGAACGAAGGTCGCGAGAAGACTGAGAGTTTGAAGATAATATCTAATGCACATAAAAGGAACGGTAGATTTGGCAGAAAATAATGGGATATTTCATGTAAATCTAAGCCAGATAACGCCTGAATCTAGCCTGTTGCATGAAAGATTGCAAACATTGTTGTATGGCGCATGAAAGATTGCAAACAATTTCGCCTCCTTTGGGTTGGAATTAAACGTGGAGAAATTTAACGCGCTTGCTAAAATTAATTATTTTTTTCTGTGGAATTAAATCTCAATCCACCCCACCAAAATCCCCCCATTTCCCCCCCCCAAAACGCGTCAGTGCATTCGGCCTTCGCGTGTTCTTTCCTTTGCCACGCACAAACACGTCACACCCATAATCCCTTGATAACCGACAGAATCGGTTGATTGATCTGTTGTTTCAAACGTTTTTGTGTTTTACTCCAAATATTTTTCGCGGGATAAATTGCTTTGAAGTCATTCTATAACGGACGTGATAGGACGAAAGATTGCCAACATTATTGTATGGCGTATAAAAGATTGCAAACAATTTCGATGTTTACACCTTCTTTGGCCTACAATTAAACGAAGGGAAATTATACACGCCTGTTAAAAACCAGGATCTTTTTCTGTGTGCGTTGCAACATAGTTTGAAATAAACATTTAATTTTCTGCGTTATCTAATGCATTAAAAGGGTATGCAAGATTTGACACAAATTCATGGAATATTTAATTTAAATGTTAACCTGAAATCGCTGAAATCAGGTCTATTGTATGAAAGATTGCAAACAATTTCTTTGTTTACGCTTGTTTTGGATAGCATTTGAACAAAGGGGAAATTTACGCGTCTGTTAAAATTCATTATTATTTTTTTCTGTGAATGTTTCGCTACGAAATTAACGAAACTAATCAAACGATTTAACGTAGTCTACGTCAACCAGTCGTGTATTAAACCCAACCCAACTATTTTTTTTTAAATTCAAGGACAAGCTTTAATTTGGTATACAAGTTTAAGAAATCGGTTCAGTGTTTCAAAATATATGAATTTGAAATTAAAAAGAATTAGGAAATTTTGCTTTAAAAAGTGTGTTTCAAAAGCTAACAAATAAACATCTTTAATTTTTTTGATACGTTATGTAGAAATTGTTCAAAATTTCAGCAATTTGTTATTATGTTTATATTTTTCTTCAAAGTCAGAGTTAAAACGCTTCCATTTGGTATAGAAATGGAGCTGCGATCCTGTAGTTTGAAGGACACGAATATCTTCCAACAATAAGTATTAAACAAAAATGAACTTTTTATACCACATACCCTGCACAGGGACATGGCCAAAAAATACGTGTCTAATATTTTTCGAGGTGTCTAATAACAAACGACACTATAAGCATCTCCTTAGGGCATCCGTATCGGGCGCAACTATCTGGGCGACTAAAATACTTGCGCATCGAGCTGTCATTTTAGTTTAGTCACTCAATCTCACACCGGTCGCTACTATATTTTGTTACCGTGTTCTGTATCGGTCGCTGCTAAACTAGTGCTCCATCATCAGTTTGACAGATTCGGTGATCGTCATAAACATAGTCAATAGTGATGGCTCTTTCTTCGTGATTTCTCTTGGAGAGACGTTCGGTTGGCATGGAAAGAACCATTGGATACAGTGGTTTCTCTGAGAACCTCTGGGGTTTGGTACAAAAATATAAAGGTCCTTTCCTATAAGTTTCTCCAAATCACCCCAGAGGTTTCCAGATGTGCCATTGTGGTAAATTATTCCTTTCATGCCTACCGAAGGACTCTCCAGGTGAAATAAAAAAGAAAGAAGTGTCGCACGTCGTGGTTTGGTGCAAAACCACAAATGTCCTCTCCTACAGGTTTCCCCGGGCCTTCAGAGGTTCCGAAAGAGGGCAATGTAGCTAATGGTTCTTTTCAGGACTACCAAAAGTCTCATAAAGAAAAAAAACATGAAGAAAAAGCCACAGCCTACAGGTTCCCCCGGGACATCCCAGAGATTGCCATTGTGGCTAATGGTTCTCTTTCATGCCAACCAAAAATCTATCAAGAAGAAATAATGAAAAAGCCATCGCTTGACCCTATTGCTAAAATTTTTATTATTAAACCAAATTGACTTAAAGTTGATACATCAATAATCTCTTTATATCTTTAAATCAAATTCAAAATTTGCCCCTAATCGGAGATTTTTGACAATTGGCAGTCGAATAGCAACCCTCTCTCACGCCACTATCGCGTTGCTAAATTTAAGCGCCTGATGCTTTCCGATAGTCGTGCCACAATTTTGCTAGCGCCTTTAGTTGCGCCTGATATGGGTTGAAATGATGGTGAGGGCGATCAAATACAGTTTAGTCGCGGGGCACGTTTTACTCTACTAAAACCCATAATGCGGTAGCACAAATTACATGGAATTTCAAACAGAAGTGCAATGGTGATAAGATCAAGAGTCCACTACCACATTTATATTCCAGACACCTCTGGGGAAGTGTAAGAAGGCTTAGCTCTTGCTGTAGGTAGAGAAATTTAGGTTTTTCTTTTTATTTAGTGACTGTTAGAGTAGATTTTAATTTTTCTGTA